>OU015501.1:82165938-82320938 GCA_907164885.2 Dolomedes plantarius | reverse complement strand
GAATTATCTTACTTAAAAGATTTTATTTTATCTCAAATGACATTCTTGTTATTTTGTAAACAAGAAAATCACTGCCTCGTTGTTAGGAACAGAATGCATAAGGATTGCAGAAATCTGTATCAGAATTAGAGGGGAAAAATTGTTTAATAATTTACTGGATGAATCGTTAAGTGTAGAGATGACGGAATTTTAAGAGGTTCAGTAAGAGGCCTCAAGGTTAAACTACGTAAAGTCTTAGCCTGAGACACTTAAAGGTTCTGAGGTGTGTTTCACCCGCAAGGACCCAGAATGAAAAAAGTCTATATGTCAAGATGGACATTAATGACATTTATCTGACCAACTAGTTGCTTTAAGAGTGTTCGTTAATTCGATTGAACAAACAAAAGTTTTACTAAAGTATCATTACGGGCAGTTTCATTAGTTTACTGTTGTAAAACTAATTCGGAATCTAGATAATTTATAGGATGTTTATGATCCGTTTTCCTTGGATCTGGTTAAAAACTAAGACTACTACTGTTCAAGAAGACAGCTTGATAGCATGTGCATATCCATCTGAAAATTATTTGTTTTGATGCAAATTTCTTTTGAACGGGGAGGACTCTGCCATCTGAAAAACTAGCAAACCTGACACAAGTACAAAAGGTTATTATTGGCATTTAAATACTGAACAAGTTTTTCGATGTACAAAATACTTGAATTATACTAAATATCTGCTTTTATAGCGACATCTAATTACTGAGTTTTTTTTTGTTTGTTTTTTGTTTGTTTATTTCTAACTAGAACTTTCTTGGCAAAAAAAAAAAAATAAATAAATAAATAAAGCAAGGGATAAATTACTACTTTAGTTTTATTAATAGAATAAATATGCCTGTATAACTTCGATAGTTTTTGGCATTATAATGATGCTTCTTTACGAACAATAAGTTGTCATAATAGCGTTTTTCATGTTGAGTCGGCTGTAGAAAGAATGGGGAGTTTTGACTAGCACTCTTTGCTCTCTTATTGGTTGAGGTTGGTCTAGTGGAAGGCTCCTCAGAATGAATCAAAGTTTTAGTTTCTAATTTTTGCAATTTAAAAAAAAAAATTAATGTGTTGAGTTTTAAGAAATTATTTTAGATGATATATCCATTTCAGACAGGAGATTAAGAATAAATATCAATTCCACATAGTCACATCCTTCGAAGTAAAATATAATGCAGAAAACGAAATAAAAATTGGGAGTAATAATAATATTTTATGGAGATATTTCGTAGATTTGTAAGTAGTTATTAGTGAAAAAGTACTTCAGATATCCATTGTAAATTTAAAAAATAATGCCACACGAATGTAAAACATAAAAAAGTAGAGGTGAAGCCTGTAAAGACTTTGCCTTAAATAGAAGTCTGTCAAACTTTTCGCATTTTATGCTTTAATTGTATTTCTCGAAGAAATACAGGCTATTTACAATATATATTAACAAATTATTTTCTTGGGTTCACGCCATCGACGAGGAAGGTCAGTCTTGAGTTGTCGCTGCGCTCATTCAAGTCTATTTAGACCCGACAGTATCTACTTGTCTCCGGCTTCAGTTTCAGTCTGAATAACTTAATCTCTGAATCACTATTTTTTCTACATTCCTGAATCCGCGTTCGGCGTCTATATATACCACTGCTGAACGTTCTCGAAAGGTCTGGAAAATGCCCGCCTTCCTTTACTTAGTTTCGTTTCCAGGCAACTAGGCGCCTCCGGTCGGCAACTTACCTGTTGTAGCTGACCTAAATGTTCTGTGAGCAGTCGGTAGCACTTCCGGTCATTATGTTGCCAGGCGACTGTCTGTCTGCAGCCGTCCAAATCAATTATGTGCACAAACCGCTCGTTGATTGGTCTTCCCGGAGTTTCCCCGCGCATAAAATTCGCTACTGTACGGGAGTCGTGACAAGACTAAGGAATTTTTCACACAGACACTTGAAATAATTACACCATCATGTTGTGGAATTTCTGTTTAATGAACACTAAACAAAAGAAGCATTATATATAATATGTATTAACATTTTTAGTGATGGGTACTCCAAGAAGATGCAAAATATTAATAAAGCTTTGATTTACCTATTTTACTGATTTCATTTGGAGTATATTCTTTTTCAGTTCAGTGCGATATAATCGCATTATTTCAAGTTTTAATCTAAGAGATACAAGTTTAAAATATTTTGTGCTGCATTACACATTACATCTATATATATATATAAAAGAGCTTGTCTGTTTGTTTGTCCGCTATAGAATCATAAACTGTTTCACCTACCTGGATCAAATTCGGCACAGTTAATGTTTAGGACCCGAGAAACTTAAAACTGCAAAAATGAAGTTTGGGGCTCAATTAGTTTTTTAAACTTAATTTTTTAATGATTTTTTTGTGCCCGTAAGAGGTGCGAGACCCCCTGTGGATACAGACGTTCAGTGAAATCCGAACCTATCCCTCTTCCCCAGCGCGGGGGGTGAGAGCTTCATGGTAGTAACCTTTGGCCTTGCCTAAATGACTGACTAACAGACAGATAACGCACAGTCCAAACCGTTGGACATAAAGAGCTGAAATTTTGCATGGTGATTCTTCTATAGTGGAGTTTATACTGGAGGGGTGAACTGAGAAAGATTTTTGAAAAATTCTTCTTCGATTTTTTAAAATTAAATTTTTAAGCTGTTTTTCTAATTTTTTTAACTTTGCATTTAAAATGATAATCCGAGGGTTATAAAATTTATATCACGAGATAGAACATAAAAATTCCTTTAAAACGAAATCTTTTTCGAATCGTTACCTCCCTTTTCTGATTTTTGGGGAATTTTTAAAGATTAATTTTTAGAATTTAATTTATGAAATGCTGATCACATGGTTTCTTATCTTTTTGTGATACTTTAAATTAATTTTGCGTTACGTGCATACCAACGAAATAAATTGACAAAAGAAATATTAAAATACGGTAAAAGATAAAATTTAACCACTAGACTAACTGAGATGGGAGTTTTTTAAGAATGCAGTTCAAATTAGTATGTTTTAACACAACTTTCCCGGCTCTGCTTTTTGTCCTTTGTTATTTGCAGTTTTTCTCATCGATTGAACCGATTTACAATTTGCTTTTTCTACGGATTTTGGCCTGTCGAAAATTAAAAACCGAATCACCAAAGTAAGGAAAATAGGCTTCATGTGAAATCGCGCCCTACTTTGAATAAATAAAAGGAGCATCTTGCACTTTACCTCTTGGGTGATGTGGAAAAAAGTGCGTCTCTTGGGTGATGTGGAACAAACTGAGCTTTTAAGGGAAAAATAAATAATAAAGGCAAATGTAAATTATAAAACTTATTTCTAATTAAACAGTGGATCAAACAAATCTAATTAAATCTAATTAAACAGTAAACTTATTCAATCCAAACGTGCGAATCACGCAACACTGTGTTATTAATTCTCAATAAAATCAGACGTATAATCAGACGAAGGTCCGCAGGCTCAAAGTTTCTTTCTTTCTTATTGTTTGTATATCATTTCAGTAGAGACGCGCTAAGCGCATTCTGTCTGGCCAGATGAACATGAAGAGCGGGGGGTGTAGCCCAGTATTTTTTTGATGGAAGGCATGAAATATTTTATATCTATATATCTACCCGGGCAACGCCGGGCAATAATGCTAGTATGTTATAAATTCTTTAAACTATAAGAATAAACATCAGACTGTAATATATTTATATTTTTTTAAAGATTAAAAAAATTTAGGTCAAATGAAACCTAATGTTATGAACAAGAATCCCTGTGTGGATATATCTACCTGATATGCTAAAAGCAACAAGAAAAAACAATTTTTACGTGCAGTAAATGAAAGATTTTCCAAAAAAAATGGGAATACGTACTTTATGTGAATTATATGGTCAGAAAACTTGAAAATTATTTACCTGTTGTGAATATTATGTTCAGCTGGCTTCAATGTAAAACACATAACTTTGAAGTATTGAAAAAAAAATACATTTTTCATTCAATTCATACTTTCTAAATTTGAACACGAAGAAAAATATTTTAAAATATTAGGAAAAATAATTTTCTTTTCTCTTACAGCGTTATCGAACATATTCAAGGTCAAAAACTCCTAATTAAAATTTCATCTTTAAACAAGTACATATTGGGCGTTTCATAACACTTAAAGTAATATTAATTTTAGATATTATTATCTGAAAACTTGCTTACACAACTTTTTAGTTCTTAATCTGATTTTTTCTTTCTTCTTTCGAAAAATTTTGCAAACTACAGACGCTGAAATAAGAGAATGTGCGTACAAAGTTGCAGCAAACATATAGGTAAGTGGAGATTTATTTTAGTGGATATCCACAAACAAGTATTGATATAAGAATAATTGTATGAATTGAATTTGGAATGGATATTTTGGAGTACTTACCCCAACTTCCATAAAATCAGTGACATGATGACTAAATAAAACTGAGATAGTATTTTCAAGAATATTTAAAAGACATAACCGAATGAATATAGTAGGAATAAGAATAAATAACATAAATAGAGCGACTATATAGAATCGTGCGAATATATATAGAATAAAACGACTTGAATAATGGGTAATCACATAGTTTGGCGCATGTCCGCAGAACAACCAATGAGTATTCGTCTTCATACTTCATCATCAGTCCTTTGGCAATACGTCATTTGGCATGCTCCCCGGAAGAGAACTCGTACTTGCAGTGGAATTCCAAACAGTAAGAAAATTATAGGTTGGGAAACAGTCTGGCCATCACCATAGTTTTAAGAGGTGGCGTGAAAAGGAGAAAATTCTACAGTTGATGTATAAGCTTAGCAACTCGTTGATAAAGTTTCCTAACATCTCATACCGTTCTGATTGAGAAAAATAGATGAGATGAATTAGTTTTGGAGTTAGGACTTTCAGTAAGTGATGCAATCACTTAGTTTAACAGCAGCGCAGACGATATATACTGAAAATAAAATTTTATTTGTAAACTCAAGTCAAGTTTTGTTTTAATAAACTGTTAACCCTTACGTCGGCTCATCTGTCTTTATACTGTTCCCCAATCACGAAAAACTGATTTAAGGAGTCGAAAGTTCTGTCCATTCCGTGTCCATTGACGTTTTATGAGCCTATAACGTATATAACTGTCATCTCAGCTTAAAGTATACGAGAAATAGACCATTATTCACACTTACACAAATATAGTACTAGACTGGGGATATTAAATTACGAGGGGCGGGCCACAAGATTAGAAGGGAGGTACAGGTTTCGAGGGGAAAGAGTTTAGATTTAAACTCAAAATATTAGATCAAAATTACGATAATTTTAATATAATTATGTCAGTAAATTATGAAAAGGTAATTGCATCTACTATTGGAAAATATTTCCAATGTTCAGGAAAATCTCTAACTTTATTTAATTAAGGAAGTGAAGTTTTATAGAATTATAAATTAACCCTAAATTTGGCTTATTTGTCTTTCTTACTGTTCACCCGCTCATCGGTCTCACAGACTGTCATTCTATACAGTTAGGATATTTTCCTAATTTTTTACAAGTTTTTCGCAGTTATAAAACATTAATGCAAAACTACTGCCACCTCTCATTCTTGAAAAGGGTAAATAAAAAATAGATTATTCTACAAAAATTTCAGAATCCGATTCCTTAATCTGTGATAGTGCGAGAAAGAAAAAATGTCAGTTTCGTTGTGGAACAAGACGAATTCTTCCAACCATGCTAGCTACATCAATAAAACAAAGATCTTAGAAATAGAATGCATGCAGACTGACAGATAATTAATACGGTTCAAGGCTTATCGGTCATACAGACCGGAAAAAATTTAAATCAGGTCAAGGCTCAGGTCCAAAAGACCGACTATGGTTTACAAAGATTAAATTTACCGACAAAATACGAGCGAGCGAAAATCTCCGATGTGTTGTACTTGAAGGTCAGGACTCGACTGAAGAACTCACAAACCCTCAAAAGTCTGATCACCCCCACCCCCACCACCACCCCACCCTTCAGAACAGGTACAATAGTGATCTCCTACACCGATGAGCCGACGTAATGGTTAAGGTTCGGGAAACTTAACATAGTGAACATTACGAGTGTTAAATTCTATTATTTACGATTTTAGCAATATATTTTCCATTATTGAATAATAACAATCATTTTCCTTCTTGCTACCTGAACGTGCATTAATTATACGGATCAACGATGTGAAGAGAGTGGTTCTCGCACGTATGATATACATTCCAATTCCCTAGGCAGTTTTCTGATTCAGATTATTTTGACTATGAATTTGTCAGAGAATTTTTAGATTACTCCACTAGACAGGATTCTCCCAACAACACAGAAAACTATCTCTGTCAACAAGCTTTACAGCTATGTGTGTACTGGCATGTAACATACAATTCAGTAATTATGAAAATAAAACATTTTGCGCATTTACCGTACAATTCTTAGTAAATCTTTAAAGTTGCGAATGCTCAGAACAGGAGCAAGGTTTTTTTTGTTTGGCAGATAGACGCTGTTTACTTTACGATGCTCAAAAGCTTTGTTTCGAAAACATAATGCATCTATTAATCTGTCATTAAGCCGGAATATATTTTTGTGCACAAATTACATGCAGTTAAAAATATACTTTCTGCATCTACGTTGGTTAGTAGTACGGTTAATAAAGAGTGATATACTTTCTCTAAATATTTTCCTCTAAGTCCTCTATTTTCCTCTACTGAAAATCGAATAATGCGTTTATACATTAGCTCTTCAGAGCCTTCAAACCAACTTCAATCTCTGGCAGAGTTAATCATGAAAGCGAACACACCTATGTGGTTTACACTCAAATAGAATCCATATTGCACGGATGGTCCACGAAATTTCTGAAGACAATAAACATCTCGCGCTATCTTAAAAACAAATTAAGATTCTTAGTCGTAAGAAGCCAATCTGAATTCCAAAAACTTCACCAAACTTGAAAATAATTACTTTTCTCTGATTTTATCGGCACAGTTTATCATTGATGATAATTCGACAATCTCATGGATATTTCTTTCTCTAGAAACCATTCACTTGACCTTATTTATAAAAATGAACTAAAGATATTCCTTTTATTTAGAGAGAAAGTATATAAAAAAAAATCAAAGCAGTAATTTTTCATAGTTAATATGAACAAATAAAAATTAGGAATTGCAAATGATACAGACAGAGCAATACCACTTGCCGAAAGTGTTAAATTAGATCGTGGGGTATATCTCCGCGATTAGTTAAATAAAAACTAGTATATCACGAAATTGCACTACAATCGGAATTAAGCATCGAATCCAAAGATGTTTAATACGTGTTCCTGAATTTAGTGAAGTAACCATTATAATTTTTTACGCCGGGGCAAGAGCATATATTTTAATATAGGCAGATCCTTTAAACAGTCACTAACAGGAAACTGATTGGTTCAAAAAATCAGGATACTTAAAAAAATTAGTAAAATATCCATAAAATGATTTCCAATCTATTAGAAGGTAAATTTTGAATTAACCTTTTGAGCATAAGCATGTGAAGGTCGTTTTTTTTTTTTTTTTAAAGAACCTCCATGCCTTTGTAGAATTATTAGCTCTGATATTCTGTACCCTTTAAATCAGATAAAAGTAGTTTTATGAAGTTTGGTAATTTATTGGAATTCGGATTAGTTTCTTACGACTGAAAATCGAAACACCTTTCAAATATTTCCTTGAAATTCTTATAAAGGTCGTTCCTGTTACGAATGGTATAAAGCTAAAGAAAACATATGAATATTGGAATTGATATTACCAGTAGTGCAATTATTATGAAAACTAGATATTAATTATTTATCCACGCCCAGTAAGTTATCTTTATTCAGTCTACATTTCTTAGTATACTTGTGGGTGTGTAGGGAAATTGTTTCTTTTCTTTCTCACAGAAAGAAGAGTGGATATCTGATACACAACTTCAGTATCCTAACCTAAGACGAATAACTTTCCAGAACTTTTTTTCCATTATACTATTAAATCATATATTTAGGTTATAAAATAAATTTTTAAGATATCAATGTAATAAAAAATAGTCTACAAATATATTTTTAAGCCTCAATCCTTAAATGATATTTTTCTATAATGTGAATGAGATGTGCTAATGGACTAAGTTGAAACACTGTAGTTACTATTAGCCAATTAATAGTTTTAGTTCCTTTGATTGAGACATATTTCGTAATTTTCTGACGTTAACTAACGCCAGAGAAGACGTAAGAATATCAGAATTAATATTACGAGTAGTGCATTTATTAAGAAAACAAGATATTAATTATTTAGCCACGCCCAGTAAGTTGTCTTTATTCAATTTAAATTTCTTAGTATACATGTGGGTGTGTAGGGAAATCGTTTCTTTTCTCTCTCACAGAAAGAATAGGGAATGTTTGATACACAACTTCAGTATCCTAACCTTTCCTTCCAATATATTATTTAAATCATACATTTAGGTTCAATGAAATATTTGAAAGGTATTAAGGTTCTTAGTCGTAAGAAGCCAATCTGAATTCCTAAAGTTCACGGAACTTGAAAATAATTATTTTTCTCTGATTTAATGGGCACAGTTTGTCATTGATGATAATTCTACAAAGTCATGGATATTTCTTTCTCTAGAAATCTTTCACTTGACCTTAGTTATAAAAATGAACTCAAAATATTCCTTTTATTTAGAGAGAAAGTATATAACAAAATCATACCAGAAAATTTTTATTGCTAATATGAACAAATAAAAATTTGGATTTGCAAATGACATTCCGCAGAGCAATATCAATTGCTACTTTATTAAATAAGATCGTGGGGTATATCCCCGCGATTAGTTAAATAAAAAGAAGTATATAACGAAATTTCACTATATTCGTTATTAAGCGTCGAATACAAAGATGCTCAATACGTGTTTCCGAATTTAGTGAAATATTCTTTATAATTTTTTACGCCGGGGCGAGAGCACATATTTTAATATATTTCGTAACAGTTATCTTGAAACTCCTGAGAGGATATAGGTTTCAAGTAAATTGCTGAAAAGTATTGAGATTTTCAATTGTAAGAATCTAATCTGAATTTCAGACATTCACCAAACTTGAAAATAATTACTTTTCTCTGATCTTTTAGGCATGGTTTGTCATTGATGATAATTCTAGAATGCCATGGATGTTTCTTTTCTTTAGAGCGGATTCATTTCACCTCATTTATAAAAATGTACTCAAAATATTACTTATATTTAGAGATAAAGAATATAAAATTCCTACCAGCAATATTTTTATCGTTAGTATGAACAAATAAAAATTGGGAATTGCGAATGACATCGACAGAGCAATATCATTTGCCAAATGTATTAAATATGATCGTGGGGTATATCTCCGCGATTAGTTAAATAAAAACTAGTATATCACGTGATTGCACTATAATCGGAATTAAGCATCGAATCCAAAGATGTTTAATAAGTGTTCCTGAATTTAGTGAAATATCCTTTGTTATTTTTTACGACGGAGCAAGAGCATATATTTTAATATACAGGGTGGCTAATAAATACTGTGACAAATATCGAATCATTTAATTACACACAGATGAAATAGAAAATGAAAAATACAACAATATTATGAACATTATACATGAAAGTTTACCATGAAATAATTTTACTCGAATCGACCGCCATCTTTATCGATTACTAAAGATAATCTCTTACGCCACTGTCCTATTGCGGCACGAATCATTTTATGAGGTAATTTGTACCATTCACTCCGTATGGAAGCTTTGAGGGAGTCCAAACTTCTGTGCTGCTTAGCATTTACTTTAGACTCTAAAATCCCCCAAATGCAATAGTCTAAAGGATTTAGATCTGGTGAAGAAGGTGGCCAATCTTCTTGCTTGATAAACTTCGGGCAATTGGCATGGAGCCATTCCTGTGTTGTTTTGGATCGGTGGGACGGTGCAGAATCTTGCTGAAATATCCAATTCTTTTTGGGATGCAATCTGTTAGCATGTGGTAATAAACGTGTAGCCAATACTTCCTGTTTGTAATATTCAGCATTGAGTTTTACCCCTTTATCGATGAATTTCAGAGGCAGTTTTCCATTGTGTGATACTGCAGCCCAAACCATAACAGAATTCTTGTTCTGAAAGCGTTTAACAGTTCAAAGATTTTCAGGTATATCCTCGAAGGTTGCTGAATATACAACATCATTTTCAGCATTATAACTTTGTTCTGTACAAAACAGCTTCTCATCAGAGAAAATTATTTTTTCAACACTTTTGCTACCGTGCCGGTTCAGCAATTTCTTACATCTTTGTAACCTTTTTACTATTTGTGCAGTAGTCAAACCTTGAACTTTTCTTTTGCGATAAGGGTGAAAACCAAGGTCTTCATTTATGATAAGTTGCATAGTTCTGCGACTGATGTTCTCTTCTGCAGCCATTTTATTTGCAGAACGTTGTGGATTTCTTCGTATCTTTTCACGAATTCTTTTGATACGTTCTTTTGTACGAATAGTGCGTGGACGACCGGACCTTGGTCGATCTTTACATCTATTGGTATCCAATAATCGATTTATAGTCCTATATATAAACGTCCTATTAAAACCAAGGCATTTTAATTGCTTAAATATTTTACCTGCAGAAAATCCGCGATCAAAAAGCTGTTTAACCACTAACCTTTTGGCTTCCATCTTTAAAAATATTCTACATGTATTACTTTAAACAAAAATTGTCTGCGTTTACAAAAAGTTGCCAATCACACAAATAGATAGATAAATTGTTTTTCCAAACTATTAAAATTAACTCTTATTTTTTGGAGTGTTACAGTATTTATTAGCCACCCTGTAGTCAGATCCTTCAAACAGCCACTTACAGGAAACTCTGATTGGTTAAAAAAACATGATAGTGAAAAAGTGTTTGGAAATAATTTTATGGATATTGTAACTCTTATTAGAAGGTAAATTTTGAATATACTTTTTGTGCATGAGCATGATAAGGTGTTTTTTTCTTTTTTTTAAATAAAAAGTACCTCCATGCCTTTGCAGAATTATTAGCTCTGATATTATGTACCCTTTAAATGGGATAAAAGCAGTTATATGAAGTTTGGTGATCTATTGGAATTCAGATTAGTTTCTTACGATTGAAAATCGTAACACCTTTCAGATATTTCCTTGAAATTCTTATAAAGGTCGTTCCTGTTACGAATGGTATAAAGCCAGAGAAGACGTAGGAATATCAGAATTCATATTACGAGTAGTGTATTTATTAAGAAAACTAGATATTAATTATTTAGCCACGCCCAGTAAGTTGTCTTTATTCAATATAAATTTCTTAGTATACATGTGGGTGTGTAGGGGGCGTTTCTTTTCTCTCTCACAGAAAGAATAGGGAATGTTTGATACACAACTTCAGTATCCTAACCTTTCTTTCCAATATATTATTTAAATCATACATTTAGGTTATAAAATAAATTGTTTTAAAAAAGAAATGTAATAAAAAATAGTCTTCAAATATATTTTTAACCCTCAATCCTTTAATGATATTTATCTATAATGTGAATGAGATGTGCTAATGGACTAAGTTGAAACACTGTAGTTACCGTTAGTCAATTAGTAGTTTTAGTTACTTTGTTTGAGACATATTTTGTAATTTTCTGACGTTAACCAACGTAAACTCCTCCGTCAAGCAATTTAAATGCCTGTTCTTGTATAAAAATAAATAGAATTTTTTTTTTTTTCAAATAATCTTTTGATGGTTTTCATAAGATGACTGTTGAAAAAAAATAGCTTAAATATGTTGGTTCACAAAATTGTATTGCACTTAGTCAAATTAAAATTTAATTTTTCTGAACTTATTGAAAATTTCATCAGGTTTATTTTTTAACATATAGAACTTTTCATAAAATATTTTTCTTTACTTTACGACATATTTCTGTCGAAAAAATATTTTGAAGGCAATTAGAAATCCAAAGTTCTTTAAGAGAAACCAACCAACCAACCGATCAACCAAGTTAACTGAATTTAGAACAACTCTTTCCGATCTGTTGAGATATCTCTAGCCATATATAAGGTAACGGAATGCTACATAAAGAAGAATATTTTATGAAATATTCTATGTTTTCAGACATAATATTCCTGCCGAATAAACATTTTGAAGGCAATTGGAACTCGAAAGTACTCTAAGACAATCCAACAAACCAAGTTTATTGAATTCAGAACAAACCATTTTTATTTCTACAGATATATATATATAGTCAAATAGAATAAGAGTGTTCTATTTATATTACATTGGAATTAAAGATTTGAGGTGTAAAATATGCCATAACTACATCCAAAATTTTATACTAGAAGAACATTCAAACATCCGCAAACGTTTTTTAAATATACATATATAAAAATGTCATTTTTTTCTATTAGCAATTTTATTTTCTCATGGAAAATTTAATTTTCCCTTTATTGAAAAGCTGCTTGCTTTCAATTTGAAAAACAGATAGTATTTAGATTGTTAAATTACGTAAAGAATGATAATGATCACTTACAGTGTAAACATTTGAAGCTCTTGTAATATTTAACTCGTTTTCGAATAAATTTTAAGAGATCCAAATTTTTGTTTCCTCCTAAAAAGATTGTGAATTTCTGATGTTAAGGAAGATCAAGACTAATTTTCCAAGCTATACAGTGAAAATCATTATGCAGGTTTGTTTAGAATTTGTTTATCGAGTTGCTTCATCAAAGCAAGAAATAAACAATTTACATGGAGTGAGGAAATCAATGTAGTGAAATTGTACGATTTTTTGATTTGTATGCGCCGTAATGTTGTTTTGAAAAGTTATCTAGATCGTTTTGAACTCTAAATCGAAATTACAAGAATTCTTAAAGTAAACATTTTACGCTTTCTCTCATAGTGATTATTTCGCGACAAGTTTAATACAGAAAAGAAGGGTGAACTTTTTAATATACTTGTAATGTTTAGAGTCATTTGTACGATACATTGTACCACAAGGTGTTTTTTTTCAAATAACATATTTTCATGTGTTATAATATTAAATATTCTTTTCTCTTTATTGAAATAATACTTGCCTTCAATTTAAAAGCAATATAGATTGTTAAATTATACAAAGAGTGATAATGATCATTTACAATGCAAACATTTCAAGCTTTTGTAATTTTTATTTCGTTTTCGAATAAATTTTGCGAGACCCAAATTTTGGTTTCCTCCTAGAAGAGATTGTGAATTTCTGATGTTAAAGAAATTACTGAATTTTATAGGTTCAAACATTTTTTTAAAATTTATAAATAAATATGATAGAATTTGTGGTTTTATAAATAAATATTCTCACTCTGTTTTTGTCATCATTGCTTTCTCACATTAATCAATAATTTGTGACATCGAAAAACAAACTGAACATACAAATTCTAGTTACAAAAACAAAAAAAAATATTCATTTGTCTTAAAAATTTTAATCATTTTCGATTACATATATTACGGATTATTATGAATGATAATAGAAAAATTGTATCCCTTTATAGCAGCTATGATTCTACGATAACCAATAATACACTCTGTCATAATAAAATATATGCACCCAGAAGAAATTGCGCTACTATCACGAAACTTGGCAGGAATGTAGTCTGGTAAGAGCTATGCAAATGATTAAAATTTCGACTCCAATGATACAAGGGTAAGCGCGCTATGCGCATATGAGATGCGCAGCTGGGAGAGTTTAAAAGCATAATTTCTCGAGCCATAGGGTTATTCAAACAAATCTGTCGAGTTGGATTGACGGAATTTTGACTAGAGATGCCTCTGAGACGTAACCGGCGACAGTGCCAACAATTGTTGGACTTTGAGACGGGGCTTATAGTAGGCCTCAGAGAAGCAGGTTGGTCGATCAGGCGTATCGGCCACCCCTTCGGTCGGAGCGATATGGTAGTTGCTCGGTGTTGGCAATAATGGATCACGGAAGGGATAGTCTACCGTCGCGGAGGGTCAGGGTGTCCGAGGAACACAAATGCGCGCTAGGATCGCGCAATCATAAGAGCTGCCACGTCCGCACCAACAACATCGCTAGAATCAGTTCGATGCCATTTACCACTTTCCAGACATCCGGTGCAATCAAGGGAAACAATTCGGAGACGACTGGCCGACACAGATATAAGGAGCCGACGTCCACTAAGACGCCTTCCACTGACCCCACATCATAGGCAGTGTCGATTGTATTTTTGCCCACCTCGGGCAAGCTGGAGTGTGACCCACTGGAGGCGTGTGATCTTCAGCGATGAATCCTGATTCAGTCTCAATGCTGATGACCAGCGCATAAGCTTGTGGAGGCGGCCAGGTCACCGGTCCGATTCGGCATTTGTTGTCGAGAGGCATACGGCGTCGTTGTCGCCTCTCGACATTTGTTGTCGAGAGGCATTACACAAGTTGTGACAACGTCTGTGAAGTTGGCCCCCCGACATTGAGATATCCAAATTTTAAAAACGGCATTCGTTTGAGCGTCGTTTGAGCGTGTTTGAGCGCCAAAAATTTTCGTTTGAGCGCAATTTTTAAAAAAGTTATGAGCATTTCATTTTTTGGCGGGAAAAACACTTAGCCCCCCCGACATTGAGATATTTAAATTTTGAAAACGGCATTCGTTTGAGCGTCGTTTGAGCGTGTTTGAGCGCCAAAAATTTTCGTTTGAGCGCAATTTTTAAAAAAGTTATGAGCATTTCATTTTTTGGCGGGAAAAACAACTAGCCCCCCCGACATTGAGATATTTAAATTTTGAAAACAGCATTCGTTTGAGCGTCGTTTGAGCGTGTTTGAGCGCCAACACCTAGCCCTCCCCTCCCCTCTCATTGAGATATTCAGACAACGGGAAAAACAGAGCGGCATGAAATTTCGTGTCGGGGAAATGGCGAAAAAAAGGGGGGGGGGAAATTAGGTGTCTGCGAAACGGAAGGGACACCTCCAAATATGGCGGGTCCCATGGATAAGACATTGAAAGAGGCGCCAAAATGAGGCAGAGTAAAAATACGAAATTATCAACAAATAACGATAAAATATAATAGTAACTAATAATAGCAAATAGTTTCAAACTTGTTGATATAGTTTAGGCCTCAGACAACAGTTTTAATGCATTTATGAAATTTTTCAATACATTCAAAAATCCATTGATTCGTTCTTAATATTTCTTATACTTTAAAAAAAAAGAACTTGAAAGAAAGTTTTCGTATCTCTGTCCTGTATATATTTACTTACCTTTTTCTTTTTCCCTATATATATACCTAAAACTAAATACCCGTGCTTCACAACAGAATACATTACTACCACCAATCATGTAATCGGGTTCCATTAATTTAAATTAACTTCAGTAGTAAAGTGTTGTCATTTCTTTTGAGGAGTTAACCCTATAATTTAATGACGATCCAACATTAAATAAGGGTTTTTAGATTTATATTTATTTCTTAATTTTGGGGGCCTTATGGCCCTTCTGGATTTTTTAGCTTTCTTAGTACCTAGGGCTTTAGATGAGCCACTAGGCAAAATTTCAGCTTTTTAGGTCTTATGGTTCCAGAGATACAGTGATCAGTAAGTCCGTGTTTAATTTTGAGGGTCCCTTTTCACATACTAAAAGTGTAGATTTTTAAAAAAATATTTCTTAAATGTTATTGTTAGTGAGAGCGGAAGTGCATCCACTATACAAATTTTCAACTTCCTAGAACTCATGGTTCGAGAGATACGGTGATCAGTGAGTGAGTGGTATTTGGATTTTATATACAGGGTGTCCGGGCTAAAAGTATTTTTTATATAGAGAATGAAAAACGCTACCCAAGGACTTTTTAAATCTTCAAATTCCATTAAATACATCAAGAAAAATATAGGAGCAGTAAAATTGCGGCAAGAATTCTGTCAGCTGTAAATTACTTTCAACTACGTAATGCAATTGCTTGATGCACTTCCATAATTTGAACTTTTACAACTTTCTAACACTGTAACACAATTATTGTAAATATGGTAAAAGCAAAGATTATTTTAATGAGGAAGGATATGTCAAACTGTCTGCCAGACCATAAATGTAGTGCCAGTGACGTCTAGTTAACTGTACCTTTTCTAAACACTATATAAACGCCGGTAAGTTTATCGCAATATTCTGTTGAATACATTTCTTTTCTTATATCGACTATTTTTATTTAGCAACTGATTGCACTCACATAGTTAGTTATCTTATACAATGTTTGACCAGAAATCTTATGGTATATTTTGGATTTTAAAATTATATTTTTTCCTTCGATAGATATACATATCGAACTATTAGATTTATAAATCTAAACTATACAAATATCAAAATATTAACTTTATTTACCTAAAATATATAAATATAAAAATATTACAATTTAAGATAGAAGATGATTAATGTAAAATAAATTAGCCACTTTTGAACAAAAATGACTGACTATCAGCAGTGCTGAAATGCATCAATTTACAAAATTCCTCATAACCAATTCTGAATATATATATACATAAATAAATTGCTTAAAACACAAAAACAATAATCGTAACCATCTCTACTTTATAAACACATTATGAAAGTGCTATACGCACATAAATGATTAGAAAAATAAAACTGTGATTGCCGTGACACTCAAAATATGTATTTACAAAAATTTAGTATAAAACTTGATGCACACTTGAATACTACAATAAAATATAACTGCATTAAGAATCCCAATTTCAGAATTATAATATACAATAAATAAAATGTTTTGTTTCTCGTATAGAACGGAGCAAAAGATTAAAATTATAATAGAATTATTAAGAGTTTGCATAAGTTGCATATCATGAATTATCGTAAAAAGTTAAATACGGTAATAACAGTGGCGTAGCGAGCATAACTGGCGCCCGGGGCACATTATCTTTTTGGCGCCCCTCGTGGTCTTGGGGACCAAAGGGTCCAATGGTCTTAGGTTGCATTTGGCGCCCCTCTGCAAGTGGCGCCCGGGGCATGATAGACCACCTTGCCCCCCTCTCGCTACGCCACTGGGTAATTAAAATATTCCACATTGAAGTCAGGTAATTAAAAACAAATGGTTCCAATAGTTAGTTGATCGTTAAAACGTTTCCAATTTTAAGATTATGTTGACAGCAAATATAGCTCAAACACGCTCAAACGAATGCCGTTTTCAAAAATCGAATATCTCAATGTTGGGGGGGGGGGGGGGCTAGGAGTTTCTGCCCGCTAAAAATTAAAATGCTCGTAACTCTTTTACAAATGGCACTCAAACGAAAATTTTTGGCGCTCAAACACGCTCAAATGAATGCCGTTCTCAAAATTTGAATATCTCTTAGGCCCTAGGTACTAAGAAAGCTAAAAAATCCAGAAGGGTCATAAGGCTCCCAAAATTAAGAAATAAATATAAATCTAAAAACCCTTATTTAATGTTGGATCGTCATTAAATTATAGGGTTAACTCCTCAAAAGAAATGACAACACTTTACTACTGAAGTTAATTTAAATTAATGGAACCCGATTACATGATTGGTGGTAGTAATGTATTCTGTTGTGAAGCACGGGTATTTAGTTTTAGGTATATATATAGGGAAAGAGAAAAAGGTAAGTAAATATATACAGGACAGAGATACGAAAACTTTCTTTCAAGTTCATCTTTTTTAAAGTATAAGAAATATTAAGAACGAATCAATGGATTTTTGAATGTATTGAAAAATTTCATAAATGCATTAAACACTGTTGTCTGAGGCCTGCCTAAACTATATCAACTAGTTTCAAACTATTTGCTATTATTAGTTACTATTATATTTTATCGTTATTTGTTGATAATTTCGTATTTTTACTCTGCCTCATTTTGGCGCCTCTTTCAATGTCTTATCCATGGGACCCGCCATATTTGGAGGTGTCCCTTCCGTTTCGCAGACACCTAATTCCCCCCCCCCCCTTTTTTTCGCCATTTCCCCGACACGAAATTTCATGCCGCTCTGTTTTTCCCGTTCTCTGAATATCTCAATGTGAGGGGAGGGGAGGGCTAGGTGTTTTTCCCGCCAAAAAAAGAAATGCTCATAACTCTTTTAAAAATGGCGCTCAAACGTAAATTTTTGGCGCTCAAACACGCTCAAACGACGCTCAAACGAATGCCGTTTTCAAAATTTAAATATCTCAATGTCGGGGGGGCTAGGTGTTTTTCCCGCCAAAAAATGAAATGCTCATAACCTTTTTAAAAATTGCGCTCAAACGAAAATTTTTGGCGCTCAAACACGCTCAAACGACGCTCAAACGAATGCCGTTTTCAAAATTTAAATATCTCAATGTCGGGGGGGCTAGGTGTTTTTCCCGCCAAAAAATGAAATGCTCATAACTTTTTTAAAAATTGCGCTCAAACGAAAATTTTTGGCGCTCAAACACGCTCAAACGAATGCCGTTTTCAAAATTTGGATATCTCAATGTCGGGGGGCCAACTTCACAGACGTGTTGTGACAGTGTGGGGAGCGATTTGTTGGGACACACGATCACCTCTAGTCGTCCTTCAACGCACTTTGACGGCACACAGTTACGTGGCCGAGTTTTTAACGCCAGTTCTACTGCCTAAGATATGAAGTCGCCCAGATGCCATTTATCAGCAAGACAACGCTCGTCCACATACTGCGCGACTCTCCCAACAATGTCTTCAAGGATATGACGTACTCCCATGGCCTGCCAGGTCACCAGACCTCACGCCAATAGAGCACGTTTGGGACGTGCTTGGAAGGTAAGTGCAGCCGTCCCGGAATACTGGTGAATTAACTGCCCAGTTGCAAAGACTATGGCATGATCTTCCGCAGGAGGTCATAGGTGACCTCACTGATTCGATGCCACGGCGTATTTCGGCTTGTATGGCTGCCAGAGGTGGATTTACTGCTTACTGATTTGTAACCTTTTTCATGCCATATCTTCTTAATAAAACGGTCTGTTCTTCTGAATTTGTAACGATTTGCTTATCTCCTCATACACTATATACATGTTAAGTTCCGTGATAGTAGCTTGTTTCCTTATGGGTGCATATTTTTTTTTGTGACAGAGAGTATGTTAAATAATTTACTTAATGTTAATCTTCACAAATTTATTTAAGTAAAGTTTGATTTATTACATTAAAAAAGCAATCGAACTGATATCAATGGTCATCCACTTTTTCGCTCTGATTCTGTAATTGACATGGGTATTACTTTTGACACAAGACTCGACTTCTCCCGCCATATGGTTGGTATTGTTTCTAAGGCCTATAGAATGCTTGGTTTTGTTAAATGTAAAACTAGAGATTTTTCTAATGAACAAGCGCTTAAAATTTTATATTTCAGTTTGGTCCGCTCAAATATTGAATACTGTAGTCTTATTTGGGTTCCATATTATAATAATAAAATAAATATTTTAGAGCAGGTACAGTCTAAATTTATGCGATACTTGTATTATAAAACTAATTACTATAGTCCTCTGGATTTGTCTCCTTCATTCCTTCGTAACATTTTTAATATTCCCAGTTTAAAATCCAGGCGTGATCTTTCCTGTATGTTATCTATATATATAAAACAGTTCCGTAACTGACTCATTCATTCATTCATTCATTCACTGACTGACTGACATACAACGCACAGACCAAACCGCTGGACCTAAAGGGCTGAAATTTTGCATGGCGATTCTTCTTATAGTGTAGGGGTGCACTAAGAGAGATTTTTGAAAAATTCTTCTTAGATTTTTTAAAATTAAATTTTTAAGTTGTTTTTTAAACTTTTTTTAAGTTTGCATTTAAAATAATACACTGAGGGTTATAAAATTTATATCACGAGAAAGATCATAAAAATTCCTTCAAAATAAAATTTTTTTCGAATTTTTACCTCCATTTCCTGATTTTTGGTGAATTTTTAAAGATTAATTTTTAGAATTTAATTTATTAAATGCTGATCACGTGATTTCTTTTTCTGGTACTTTCAATAAATTCATCGTCACGTGCGTAACAACTAAATAGACAAAAAAATATTTTTTTTCTTGCTAATGCGGCAGACGATTGGACAATATTTTGTCTATAAGAATATCCCTTACGATTTTTTTATAAATAAATATTTTTTTTTCCTGCATCAATTGTATATATTGATCGTCGTATTTATTATAAATATATATATATATATATATATATATATATATTTATTTATTTATTTATTTATTTATTTTGGCATTAATTGCATACATTGACCGTTGTATTTAATTTGAATGTACTCCGTAACGAAGTGCGAGTTTTCAGCTAGTTTTTTTATAAAGTCATTAATAATATTATCGATTGTGTTGAAATTCACAATTGCATCCAGCTTGCTGTTCCGAGCAGATGTCTTCTTGAGCGACATTTATTTGTAAATATCTACAGGAAATTTAATTACATAGATAATTTCTCTTTGTACAAATTTTATAATTTTTTTAACAATCTTTCAGAAGATCTTGATATTTTTAATATGCCCTTTAGGCCGTCCGCACACGGAGCGACTCTAAGGAAACTCAACTGGTTAGCTACTGAAATTGCTTATCGGTTGCAAACTCGTTAGTGATGCCGCTCCGCACACGGGCCGACTCAAAAGTGATTCAAATCAATAGTTTGCGACCTGTCATGGAAGGAAGAACATCATTATTCCGGTCATTATTTTTAGTTAAAGTATTATCAGAAATTAATTTATTTTAAAAAATCGTCACAATAGATTGTCTTTGATCAAACGTTTGATCATTCGCACACGGAGCAACTCAAAAGAAACTGATAACCGACTCCAATCACAAACTAGTCCGTGATGAGTCATAACCTATGTAATTGAATGGAGCCACGCACACGGCGCAACTGGTTACAAACCCGTCAGCAACGCGTTTGTAATCAGTCGCAGGCAACTCAACGTGTCGAGTCGCTACCAACTTCAGTCGCCAGTTTCACTTGCGTTGTGCGTGTTATTACACAATCTATGTTACAGCCGCTCTTTTGGCAAGCTGCCAAATGACGAACACGAGTCACGTGGCTTCTGCCTAGCGATGAAATGAAATTTTAACGTTTTTGTTGTATGGAATATGTGCGCCCATGTATACAGTCCATTTTTAAACAATTGATCAAAGACAATCTAATGTGACGATTTTTTAAAATAAATTAATTTCTGATAATAATTTAAGTAAAAATAATGCCCGGAATTATGATGTTCTTCCTTCCATGACAGGTCGCAAACTATTGATTTGAATCACTCTTGAGTCGGCCCGTGTGCGGAGCGGCATCACTAACGAGTTTGCAACCGATAAGCAATTTCAGTCGCGACCCAGTTGAGTTTCCTTTGAGTCGCTCCGTGTGCGGGGACGGCCTTACTGTTTTAAGGCTAAATGTTTGCAACTTCTGTGTTCGTAATTCATGTATTGTTTTGTGTATTGTATATGTATATATTGTTTATGTAGCTTTGTATGTTTGTTTTGGTGTTTCTTTTGTCTGTGTGTTTTAAGTTGTATCTACATGCAACACAGTAAATGGAATTTTCTGTAGTGTGCATTTTGAATAAATAAAATGTACGGAACAAAGTTTGAAATAATTTTTTTTCAACATATTCTTATTGTTAATGAAAATAATGCTTTTACAATACCGTAATGATAATACTTTAGCATGGTGCCTCGGTAGATTCGGCAATGTTTGAGAGGAATTTCAACCGTTGTATAAGAAATAAACAGGAAGTAGAAAGGATTTAAAATTTTATTTGTAATATAAATTTAAACTAGAAGATTTAATTGCGAGAAACTTTGTTAAAATGCACTCATGTCTTTATAATATACAATATTAGATAATTTAAATGCATGGGGCGAAGACTATTATGCATTAAGTAGTCATTATTATCTATTTTACATTAATAAATTTTGTATTTTATTAAAAAGAAATTTTATTAAAAAGAATTATTGCTTTGCAAAGTAAAGTAAATGCTTTTGTGTGTATTTAATAAAACACAAGTAAAATTTTTATAGATTTGCGTTAATATAAAGTTTCACCAAAGAATTTCTTAGTCACTAAAGTGACTTAATTAATACAAATATCTTGATATTGGTCTCAATTTGTTGAGACCATTTAATTTCATTTTGTTGACTTTAACAATCTTAGATAATTTCAATGTAACAGGTGAAGACTATTACGAATTAAGTAGTCATTATTATCTATTTTAGATTAACAAATTTTGATAAAACTTTTATTAAAAAAAAGTTATTACTCTGAATAGTAAAGTAAATGCTTCTGTGTATATCAAACACAAGTAAAGTTTTTATAGATTAGTGTTTATATTAAGTCTCACTAAAGAATTTCTTAGTCACTAAAGTGACTTAGTTCGCATTCTATTTGTTGAGAGAAGAATAGAGAGGTCCGTGAATCATTAACACTGAATACAGTTACAATATTGTTTACGCTTAAAATTTGTTTAACGTTCTATGGGCAAACGTTTACAATTTAAATGTATATACTCTTCTGTATTAAATTTCGAATGTACAATGTAATATCTTTGCTGACAGAAATAATTCACAGATCTGGAAAACTATTAGCACTTTCAAACAAACTGAGTAAAATAAGATTAATTTACTATGCTCGACATGCACACAAGATTTAAAATATTCTAAATTACGGTATAAACTTGGATGTTGATGCTTGTTTTTGTCACTAATGAAAAAAACAATTCTTGAAAGTGCATCGAACAATGGTTTCCTCTACATTTTTTAAATTATAAAATTTATGAGTACGACGTCTATAACACTATTGGTATGCCAATAAAAAGAAAAAAACATAGAATCTTCATTGGATTATATAAAATAGCAAATTTTAAAGATTTCATCAATAAAATATATTTGCTGCATATTTTATACTCACGAGTAAGATCTCAAAATAAATATATATATATATATATATATATATATATATATATATATATATATATATATATATATAATATTGAAGGATTCATTTGCATTAATACTTTCCATGCGATTAAGGTGACAAACAACTTTGAAGCAATATATAATTAAAAGAAGAAATAAAATGATGCACAAGTACAAATCAAGACAGGAAACAGTCGTTGAAATAAACTTCCTCAAACCGCCGGGATAGATATGTTTGTAGCATACTTAAACAGACTCGAGTTCAATACCTGCTTTTGTAGCTGGTCGCTGCAAGAGTTTCTACGAAGCTTGACTATGCGTCACATTTCATGACAAAAATAAAGAATATTTCAACATTCCCTGCTATATCAAAATGTAAAAAATTTTCGTCGAAATTCGAGTTGATTGAACTAGATAATTCACATTATTGAAATATATGAAAATTAACACATAAAGTTATGCCGAACAATTCTGCAAATGCTATTTATATTAAAAAAAAATCTTTAACGCTAGCAATGTTGAATGTTATGAGTAAATTCTTAAAATTTATTGAAAAATATTCATCGTTGTATGTCTGCTATCAATAAAAATTTCCTTTTCAGTCCTATTGGGCAGAATCAACCCGACTGGAAATCTCTTGCAGTCTTTCTTATCAAGAGCAACCTATAATTTAATTACTCTCCAAATGTACTCGGGAAAATAATTGCATCTTTCCAGAAAGCTTATGTGAAAAAATGAAAGAACATCTTTAAAAATTAATCTTTTTCCCCTTTGTACCAGCACCCAAAACTCATACAAATATTTCAAAAAATAATCACATCTCATTTTAAATGTGATTTTAATTATTTCTTCATTCTCAACGGAAGAACCGCATGAAATGCTAATGACCCTAATTCAGAAACTTAGCAGGGGAAATTCTCTCGTTCCTGAAAAAAGCTTTGATATTAAAAAATTAGGAACTCGCTCAGTTTTTCAATATAAACAATTTACGTAGTAAAATTTCCCCTTTCCTACATGCATTTTGAATATTTTCCAAAGAACTCTTTACTAATGTAAAGATCCATGTTCCATCTGTTGTGTTAAATTATTGGGTAAATATCTTGTAGAAGGAGCGAGTTTAAATTAGGAAGCGTTTGCCTTAGAGAATTTATTTCTTAAATGTTTACGAGAACTTTAGATAATCTTGGAAAGCTGCATACTAATTCTCTGAAAAGAGGAGTGATCAGCTAATACTTATTCAAATCAACAACTACAAAACCATATTTAAGGAAGTTTAAGACTATTAAAATATGGATTAATAATTTTTTTTTATAAATTTATTTCAGGATTTTTGGTATAAGATATAAGCCCAATATATGATGTACAAAAAATTACAGAATCTTTGTGTGCATATGATTAAAATATTTCAGGTTATTTTAAATATTTGTTTTTAAGTTTTTACAACTCCCGTTTTATTTCGAATTGAGATAAATTTTCTTATACGGAAATTTAACAATAAATGAGTATAATAAATATTTTAGAAAAATTATCACTATTTTAACCTTTACGACGGCGCATCGGTCTAGGAGACCCCTATTGCACCTGTTCTTAAAGTTGGGGGTGGGGATTGGGGTGATCAGACTGTTGAGGGTTTGTGAGTTCTTCAGTCGGGTCCTGACCTTGATGTACAACACATCGGAGATTTTCACCCGCTCGTATTTTGTCGGTAAATTTAATCTTTGTAAAACACAGTCGGTCTTTTTTACCGATCAGTCTTGAACTGATTTAAATTTTTGCCGGTCTGTATGACCGATAAACCTTGAACCATACTAATTATCTGTCAGTCTGCATGCATTCTATTTCCAGGATCTTTGTTTTATTGTCTTAGCTCGCATGACTGGCAGAATTCCTCCTGCTTCACAACGAACCAGACATTTTGTCGCTTTCGCGCTATCACAAATTGAGGAATCGGATTCT
This sequence comes from Dolomedes plantarius, assembly GCA_907164885.2. Taxonomy (NCBI): domain Eukaryota; kingdom Metazoa; phylum Arthropoda; class Arachnida; order Araneae; family Dolomedidae; genus Dolomedes; species Dolomedes plantarius. Next base: position 82,296,094 of record OU015501.1, on the reverse strand, counting down.
GAAAATTTTGTTGAATAATCTATTTGTTATTTACACTTTTCAAGAATGAGGTGGCAGTAGTTTTGCATTGATGACTTATAACTGCGAAAAACTTATAAAAATAGGAAAATTTCCTAATATTATAGCGTAGCGGTCTGTGAGACAGATGAGCGGGTGAACAGTAAGAAAGACAGATAAGCCGAATTTAAGGTTAATTTATAATTCTATAAAACTTCACTTCCTTAATTAAATAAAGTTAGAGATTTTCCTGAACATTGGAAATATTTTCCAATAGTAGATGCAATTACCTTTCCATAATTTACCGACATAATTATATTAAAATTATTGTAATTTTGATCTAATATTTTGAGTTTAAATCTAAACTTTTTTCCCTCGAAACCAGTACCTCCCTTCTTATCTTGTGGCACGCCCCTCGTAATTTAATATCCCCAGTCTAGTGCTATATTTGTGTAAGTGTGAATAATGGTCTATTTCTCGTATACTTTAAGCTGAGATGACAGTTATATACGTTATAGGCTCATAAAACGTCAATAGACTCGGAATGGACAGAACTTTCGACTCCTTAAATCAGTTTTTCGTGATTCGTCATGCGGTTCAAAGTATTTCTATTTCTTTTACATTTTGCAGTTTGTTTCATTTCTAATAGCTTATTTTGATTTCTTGAAGTTAAAAACAATTTCGAACATTTTAGCTGTTTATGGCATAACAAAAGTCATTACTTTTCCCGTCTAAGACAAATTATTTCAATAGTTGGTCTCTGATTGCATTAGGCCAAGGGTTCCCAAATTTAGCGAGTCGTGGCACCCTTAAGAGAAGAAGAATTTTTTCGCGGCACCCTTGTCATATAGTATCTATCTGTGGTATATTATTATTATGTATAATATATATATATATATATATTTGATATTTGTACGACTGTGAAGAAGAAATTAGAGAAGTAAGTGGTAAGAACATTAATAAATTAATGCAACTTGTATTAAAAAATCTCGCAAGTACTTTAATTGTAATTAATAGGAAAACATATTAATAAAAGTAATAATAAAATTACCTTCCAAATACTCTTGGTATATGTGTGTTTAGTTTTAGTGTGACGGGTGAGTCTGCTGCTCACTGCACAATTGTTCGAATCGCGGAATAAAGCTTGATACAGCTACTCTTATTTCTTTTTTGACATTAATTTTCGAACGATATTTGCTCTTTATAACAGCAACTGCTGAAAACCCAACTTCGCACAGATATGATGCTGCAAAGGGAATGAGAACCCCTATAGCTTTTGCACTTAGAATGGAATACTCATTTTTTATAGATATCCAAATCTCTGTCAAACCCAAACAAGCGAAATTCGCTTTCAGGTTTTTGTCCCTCGGTAGATTTTCTTCCTCTTGTGAAGTGAATTTTTTTTTAGCCTCATGATGGAATGGATCTTGGATCCACGCAAAGTTCTTGGTTTGGTCTTCTTCGAAGTACAGTGGAACCTCGCTTAACGAGCACCTCGCATAACGAGTATTTCGCGTAACGAGCAAAATAAATCGTAAAAAAAATGGCTCGCTTAACGAGCAACATTTCGCATAATGAGTGACGTGGAAGGAAGTCCCCTCTTCACGTCACCAGGATCATCAACGGCCGAAAAATAAGTATTTAAGGGTAGTCATGGATGGTTCGAGAAGCAAATATCATGGGACTGGAGGATAGCAATGATATTGAGGAGCTTGTGGAAGAGCACATCAAGAGCTGTCCACCGAACAGCTAATAGAATTGCAGTGTCTTTCACAGCAAGCAGTTGTAGAGGAGAGTTTGTCAATGGAGAAGGACGAAGAAATAGCAAAGAAACAATCTTCTGGCGCAATAAAAGAAATGATGAAAGCATGGGAAACTGTTGCATCGTAAGTTACAAAGCATCACCATGATAAGACGGTGGCTATACGGGCTATAAATTTATTCAATGACAATGCGGTGATAAATTTTCAGCAAATTTTGAAGCGCGAGGAAAAACAAATGCCGCTAGATAGTTTTCTAGTAAAAAATTAGATATGTGTCACAAATTCGTAAATAATAAACTACAAATGGATGATTTTGCTCCTTAAGAATTTATGTATAAGTAATTTTCTTTAAATAATAAACGTTACGTCTAAAAAATTTTGAGTATTTTTTGGCATGGAACGCATTATCGTATTTTACATTAATTTATATGGGAAAAATTGTTTCGCTTAACGAGTGTTTCGCATTACGAGTAAGACTCTAGAACGAATTATGCTCGTTATGCGAGGTTCCACTGTACTTTGCAAACCGGTCAGTTCGTTGTGATAGGTGCTCTGTGTAAACTGTCAGCAAACAATGTGAAACCTTTTCTCCACTACAGATCATGTACTTCTGGAATACAGAGGTCTTTTGGAATAATAGGTCTTTTGGAGTTATATCGGAATAGTCCTTAGCAATAGATTAGATTGGAGATTATGGACACTTCGTTGCACCCCTGAGCTCTCTGCGCGGCACAACAGGGTGCCACGGCGCACAGTTTGGGAACCCCTGCATTAGGCTGTTTGGTGTGCAACACCTTCCAGTTAAGCTATTTTTTTCCTAACATTATATACATTGCCTTTATCAATTTCTATACCTAATGATTTAATACGAAGCGAGGCACACTGACGATAATTTTCTTAGGTGATCAACAAATCTCTAATTGCATTGGAAAACGTTTTTCCAAATATATAAACCCTTGAAAGTAAAAACGTCTCTGTTTTCTTTGCTTTTGTTCGTGGGCTTACTGGTATCTTTGGTAACGAGCGAGTCGACTTCCTTGCCAAGTCCGCTACAAGGCGAGAAATTGACATTAGTGTCAATATTCCCAAATCTTTTTTTAAGAAGGTCATGTTTGAGAGTATGGTGGAGTCATGGAACCAAGAATACGTCAGCTCAAATAATGGTAGTTTAACCAAGAAATTTTTCCCGTCCATTAGAATGAGACTCTCTTGCCATCACTTCTTTACTAACTACAATTTGACTCAGTTCCTCACAGGACATGGAAATTTTAAGAGCTATTTGAGTAGATTCAAATTGTGTTCAGCGACCCCCTGTGATTGCAGCGTTGGTAGCGAGGAAAATGCTGAACATGTTCTGTTTTTGTGTTCGAAGTACCGCAGGGAGAGAAATATTTTTAAATTGGCTCTTAAGGACTTAAATATTAACTGGCCTCCCAATTTCTCTCTGCTCGTTTCTGGGAAGTATGCTTTCGGCTTATTTTGTAAATTTATTGTAAATATTTGTAATTCTTCTTAGTTTCTTTTATTTGTTTTATTTTGTCTGTTTCTTATGTTTTCTTAGTGTTTTATACTTACCTCTGTAAGTCCCGTGTGATACTTTGTGGTACACGGGAATTTTATGTGTATTTTTTAATAAATAAAAAATACTATATATATACCTGTGGGTTATCCCGTTAAAACGGGTACATATATGAAGCGCTAATCATATCCAGAGATTATTTCCCACATGTCTGACCGTTTCCTGGTATGTAAGTGTTTCTTTATAATGCGCTTGATTGATGACAGATTTGAAATGGACTTCGGATACGTACCCCTCGGTAAAACGTTCGCTTTTTTTCGTGGCATAATTTACAACTAAAAGTTATTCGAGGAATTTTCCATTACGCGGTGAAACTAAGGACTCACCACTGACAGATATAGAAAAAAGAAAATAATTGATCAATCAAAATGTTCAGTGACTAGAGCTGCATGCATCACGACATTTTCGGGAAATATTTCTTCATAGAGGGTTCGAGGGGAATTTTTACTTTAATGAGTAGTGTTTAAAATGAATCATATGATTACATTTTGAAGAGACAATGAAAAAAATATTAATCTATTTCACATCTTTTAACATTTTACGTTTTATACGAGTTAGTAACGATGCAAAAGTAACTTTTACGAAATGAACACGAAAAATCAATTCGTAATAAAACCAGTCAATATTTTTAATAGTTTTTCCTATATTAGTAAACAAATCTGTATTTTACATTCTAAATGTTATGTATACAAGTTATAGATTAAACTTTCCTCCGAAATGAATTTAGCGTGTTGTATTTGATTCAACCACAGGGAATAGATTTTGAATCCATGAATCTGTTTCAGTGAAAATGAATAACACCCTTTCACTTAATGGATCATGTAATATATGTGATGTAAACTTAATGTTGTCGGAAATGTATGGAGTAAAGTGTTACTTTAAGAATAGTATATAATTTTTCTCCCGAGTACATTCGAAAATGTCTTCAGGTACCACATCATTTATTTCCTTTGCAAGAATTTTATCTATTCAGTTAAGCAATTATTTTAATCACAATTTTGATACCTTAATCTACAGTCGGAGTTCGCATCATGGAATATATAACATTCATGACCAAGGAAAATCAAATAGGAACTTAAACGTCATTTTATAGGATAAAACATTAAAGCAGCATTTCAGTAGGCTAATGAAATTGAAAACATAAGACCACTGAACAATAATCGTTACCATTATGTTTCATGTATCAGTATCATCCTAAATATATGTTAGATCCTTGGTTATCCTTGCATTCACAACCACCTGGTTCGTGATATATGACCTCAAGGTAATAAATGAAACGATGACAATGAAACTGAAATGTGCTACTAACACGAAACATTTTCATGACATAAATTGATTGGTTATAGAAATAAACAATGTGTATGACTCTTTACGTTTTTATAGACTAACATAATGTGTATGCCTGCTTTACTCGTTTAAATTTAGAAAATAAGACAACTTATTTTGAATCCATATGCCTATGACTATATATTTCTTACCTGTAAAATACCTGTTAAAATTGTATCCTCATAGAATATTCTCGTGTGCATCATGTTCAAATGAATAGCATATCGATAATAAGGATTTACATTCCGATTGTATAGAAGAAAAAACAATATATATACGCCTGAAGATATCAATCCAGTATCATTAGATACGCACATATCTATTGAAGAACACAATGATGTCCTTTCATCAGTTAGAAATTTAAATAACAATGGTCAGTTTAGATTTGCACAAAGTAATTTTTTTTTGCTTCCTGATAGTCACACAATTTTACACTTGAATCTAGTAACAACAGACATGAGCATATAAAAATTGAAAAACACATTTTTTTATTCTTTTAGTCAAGGTTACGTGCATTTTTTCTTTACAAACAGAACATTGATAAAATCTTAACCAAATATCTTGCTACATATACTGTTTCTCATAGTGTATTTATCGGTGTGTAAGTACATAGCAATATACTTCAGAAAAAACTTTTCAACGACGGACTAAGAAAACTCCTTGACCCTCTGCCGTTATCAAAACCTTCTTCTTTTCTGTGATAAAATATCGCCCTGAAATATTCTTACATAAATTTTTAATGTATTAGCCATTTTTCAGACTGATCTACGGCAGACGAAGTAATTTCTATTTAAGTCTCCTGTTAACAAACTCCTCCACATTTCTTTGGTAAAACAGGGCAGTGAATTGTTCATACATAAGTTGTTAACGTATTAGCCGTTTATGAGGTCAATCTTAATATATTAATTTCATATCGGACAATCCTCGGCCACAGTTCATGAGAAAGTACATCAAATAATTCAAATGAGGATTTGAGTTTATTTACTTTAATGCATTCTGTCTAAGGAAGTTATGATCTTTACAACGATTTCATCACTAAGCCACGCCCCCCGGAGATTCGAAACTTTCCTGATCGTTTTCAGAGAGATCAAAGATTTCAATCTTTATTCTGTGTGATATGTTCGATCGTGAAGCAGTAAGTTTATCTAAATAATACCACTGAGTAATTGTTTTAAAACCTACTTGTACCTTTTATTCGAAAAAATCATTTCTCGCCTTTCTACGAGGTTTTAGTTTATTATTCGGTCTTATTACGAGGAAATCATAAACGAACCTCTCGCAGTCTATCCGACTCACGTTTTATTTTTTTCAGAGTTTATTTACATCCGAGTTAGTACTAATTAAAGAGCCCTGATAGTTTATCCATTTTTCCATCCTTTTAAATAATTTCTTCCGAATACTCAGCTGTGTCATAGCAAATTACTATTTTATTCAAGACTACGATGGGTATTTTGAGTGTTTCGAAATCGGCGTCAACTGCTATCGGATTGGCCCGGACTGGTTAGAGGGTGGTGCCTTGTAGTTTAGGAAAAATATGTTTCCTTGTCTATAATACTTTTATTTAAAATGTTTAAAACCTTTCAAATTCTAAAATTTCTTTTTTTCAGTTCATGAACAATTTTGACTAAAAATAAAATCACAAATTTTAACGTAGTTTCGAGTGCATTCCTATAAAATAATGTACCTTTAAAATTGGAGACGTAGCCAAAATTCCTTTAAACGATAATGATCATATTCATATCAGGGTCTAATTAAACTACCTACTACTAAATTTCTCTTGAGCATAAAGTTTGAATTAAATTCATATTATGACACCGTAAGTTTTTTTTCTCTGTAGCTCACTGGTTTAAGAGTAAATCAGAATTTGTAAGTGATTTAGTTTGCATATATTGTTTGCCCACAAATTTTGTAAAAAAATTTATAAGTTTTAAGAAATGTTTATTTTTAACGTGATGGTTTTTATTTTTAAAGACGGTAAACCTCTGCATAGTGAGAGAGTATTTTTACGAAAAGTTTAATTAACTTAACAGTGATTTCAAATTGAAATGGAAATAAATATATTAAATGAAATTAACACTTGTAAATAAAGTTAACTAATGAAAAGAGAAAGTGATGCAAAACTTTTCATCATCAAATGTGAACGTCAGAACTAAATAAATTAATTTTTTATCCTTATTAACTTTCTCTCAGATGCGCGGAGTAACTAAAATAGGTTACTCTCAAAATGCCTATCTAGAACCATAATTATGTTTGTTTTTTCCTTTGACTGTTTTTTAATTCCGATTTCTTACTTACATTTCTCACTACAAATTTTCATACTTACATCTTATATTCGGAAAGCGAAAATGTTTGTTCGGTTTTTAACTGACAAAATACTCATTTTCATCAATAACTTTATGGAAGAACGTGTTCTCCGTTTAGTTAAACTACAAACTTCCATCTTTTAAGCAACTTCAATAATTTCATCTTTCATTAAAAATGCATCTTTTTCGGTAAAGAAATGTTTCCTAAGTGCATTTTGGAGTCTTCCAGGGAAATCAAACTTTTTCCAGTAAGAGAGTTTTGTGAAGACCGAAATAAATGAAAATCCAAAAGTGCAATGTTCGGTGAATCAGAACTTCCCAAACAAGATTTATCAGTTTTTCCCTGGTTATCAAAGAGACATACGGTCCTGCGATATCTCGATGGAAGTTTATATTTTCTCACTCATTTCGGACGCGTTTTATCAAGTGCTGCTTCCAGTTGGAAGCAGTAATCTTCCCTAAACGAATGCTACAAGTGGATTTAAATATTTCGCAATCTTGTTAAAAGTTTATAACTATTATGATAAATCATTTAAATGCTATAAATATGGTGTTCATTAAAAAATAAGATCACTCCCTAAACAACCTCGTCAAGGGCTCAATGTAGCCTAGTGGTAGTTCTTCGGCTCTCAGTGCTGAGGGTGCTCGGATCGAATCCTAACAAGCGCCGTTAAATACCTTCTTCTTTAGGCTGAATATTGGCACGTTAAATCCGTAGACCGGAAATTCCCATTTATGAGATCAAAGAGGTTGGGAGAGTGTACGATCCCGACCCCAAGATGTCACCCCTGGAGGAGCTCGGTCAAAATTGAGGTGACATATGGCTAAATCGGACACCGACCCTTATGTTGCAGTTATACACATCAGCCCGCTAGATTATACGGATCTGGACTGGAATGAATTCCGTCCAGGGGGCATTACAAACAGCAACACATCCTCGTAAAGTAGAGATTACCAAATTATATAATTATATAAAAAGTAAATAAGTAAATAACATTCTAATATTAAATTAGGGCATTTAGATGAAGCATACCAAGTGAAGGGACCAAATTATATTGACATTCTAATTTCTAATAAGCACATTTATTAAAAAATTACGAAATGCAATAAAACAGTCATAAACTGAGGTAATCGCCTCAGAAGTGCACTAGAATATATAGTAATCAGTTGCGTCCAGATGTAATTGCAGTGCCATCTTCTAGATTCTCGATTTAATGCAATCTTTTAATTTATTACCTACCGGAAATTTTAAGTTGCAATTGTTGCATACTATAAATATCAAGAGACATCTATTCTATAACGGGTGGTCTGATGCCCGCAAAACGTGTCGAGTACTCGACGGCCGTGTGATACTCAAAGATTACGTTTGCTGGCGATGTTGACCACCTTTTTCCCTCTATCTATTGGTTATTTTTTAGCAGAAACCGATTAATTTAAAAAATCTTAAATAAAAGAATGCTACAAGTGATATAAAATTCGGCAATCCTATTCAAAGTTTAGAAAGATTATAACAAATACATTAAATATTATAAATATGGTTTTCATTTACTAATATAAGATCACTCCCTAAAGAACCTCGACGGTAACAGTTTGTTAAAGTATATTAACATTCTAATTTAAAATAAAGGCTTTTACATAAAACATAGCAAATGTAGTGAACAAATTATATTGACATTCTAATTTCTAATAAGTGCATTTAGGAAAAAAATAATAATAAATTGAAATAGAGCAGTCATAAACTGAGGTTATCGTCTCAAAAGTACACTTGAAAATATAGTAATCGGTTGCTTCCGAATGTGATTGTAGCGCTATCTCCTGGGCATGTGGATTTAACCATCCGATTTGTCAGAAGAGGCTCAAAATAGAGGAGTTTCTTCGAAACCCACCAAAATTAACAACAACACCTTACATGGCAGAAGACCGAAGTTTGATGATACTCCTGGTATTTAATTTCACTTTCCCCAAGACTTCTTCCATTCCACATTATTGCACAGATTCAATATTTCATCGCCCGTGATAATTTGTTTTAAAAAAGGAATGTTTTCGTTATGTTTCAGTAGAGAACCTTATGTATGGGACCGTAAAAAATGATTTTTTCCACTTAACGTATGTGGAACCCCAAACATCAAAGAGATTATATTACTGTAGCCGACTATTTTAGATGTGTCATTCATTCATATATATATATATATATATATATATATATATATATATATATATATATATATATATATATATATATATATATATATATATATTAGGGATGCGACATCGATGTCGATGTTTTAAAAACATCGATGTTTTGATAAAAATATCGATGTTTTAAACATCGATGTATTGAAATCGATTTTTTTTTAACATCGATGTTTTGTGCTCGATGTTTTACGTTGTTCGATGTTTTTTGTTTTTGTTTTATTTTAATGAAAAACACCATAATAAAGAAAATTAACCACCTAGCGTAATTTTCACACTCAGTAAATGTAAGTCTAAATTCTAAAAAGGACAAATACAAAAAGAGGAATGATCCCCTAGCAACGAGACAAAGGGCAATCAACAACCAATGAACCAATTAGAGCTCTTGGAATGTTCTCGACACTCTAGAACCTTGCATGGGGTTTTATTTTATAAATAGTATAAACACGAGAGGGGCCATCTAACCCTTTGTCGAAGTTTGTTGTGATCACGTGCTTTCCGCTGAGGACGGAGGTGTTTCCCGTTAGCGTTCCCTCCAGGACGACTGTCTTTTAGCGTTAAGTCTAATTTTACAAATAATTCCAAAATAGTAACATTTTCGAATAAATCTATATATTTAAGCTAGTATACATGGGTTACATACACATTCATTTATAATTTTTCTTTTAACAAATATTTGTTTTATACATTAATTACTTTTTTACAGTATTTACTTAACTAAATTTATTTATAGTAAATCAGAAGTTTCACAGCATCAGGGTCTGATTGCGTCTGAAAACTAAACGGCGAACCCATATATATGTCCAACGCTACAATCCCACACCTAATGAAAAACAAAATTACTCGTAAATAAAGAACATGTGCAAAGTTTAAAAGTGCCTTATCCGCTGACAGCCAGTCGCAATAAATAGCTCTCTCCATTTGTTTACGTAAAACTATGGCGAGCCTGTTAGTCATAGCCATCATTATTTCAAAAACAAGGTCACAACTATGTGTATTCCAAGTTTCTTGGATAGAGGATACCATCTAGTGCTCCCAAAAGTAAATAATAAAATTTTCTGATCTGCTGTGCATATATACATATATCACCCGTCCAGTAAGCTCATTCATTCTCCAACGATGCTGCATGGGTGATACGCCCGACTGTGAGATATCCCACGCCCGTACTGAGGAGGTTAAGTTTTTGTTTTGTTCTGGTTTTATATAAGTCAACGTTAATATTATTAGTAAGATGCCTCCTAAAAGTACCGTTTGGAAATATTTTTCCAAAACGTCTGACAAATTGGCAAAATGCAATATTTGCCTTAAGTCCCTCAAAACTTCTGGCAATACCACGAATTTATGTGGACATTTGAAAGCGAAACATGGTGATATTTACAACGAGTATTTTGAGTCATCGATGAAGCCGAAGGTGAAAAGTAAACCCCACAATCCAGATGCCGTGGCTCCAGCCATTCCAAGCACTTCGGTGACTGAAACGGAACACAGAGAAGAAACCGTAAGTTCGCATTCCACTATTCCTAGGTTCTATCAAAATACTTTGAAAGACAATTTCACAAATGTGATTTCTTTTAAAGATGGTGGAGATATGCACAACAAAGTTTCTCAAGCTATTCTTTACATGATTTGTAGAGATTCTCAGCCGATTTCAATCATTGAAGACGAGGTTTTTAAACACTTGTTAAAAATAACTGTGCCTTTATATACTGTTCCATCACGAAGAACAATAGATTCAATGATAGATCAGAAGTACGAATCAGTGTCATTTATGTTAAAAGAGCGACTGAGCAATGTCTCAAATGTGTGTCTCACAACAGATATTTGGACGGAAACTTACCGGACGAGAAGTTTTCTTGGAGTAACAGCTCATTTTATCGAAAATTGGGCATTCGAGTCTGTAATTCTCGGAGTTTATGAGCTACGTGAAAATCACACATCACAAAATATGGCTGGTTATCTCACAGATACGTGTTCAGAATGGGGATTCACACCAGAGAAAGTTACAGCAGTCGTTACAGATGGGGGAAGTAACATTGTAAGTGCGATGGAAAAAGCATTTGGGAAAAAAAAGCACAGCTGCTGTTTTGCCCACCTTCTAAAGTTAATGGCACAAAAATCATATGAATCAGTACCAGACGCTGTTTCAATTATAGATAGAGTGAAAACCATTGTGAAATGGTTCAAGCAAAGCGTGGTAGGAAGTGATGAACTTAGAAAAAAATAAGAACTTATACTGATTCAGAGCGTATCGACAAGGTGGAATTCCCCTTTTTACATGTTAGAAAGATTCCTTAAGTTGAGGGAGGTTGTTGCGAGTATTGTTAACTTCAATAAATCGGCTCCGCCAATGCCCTCAGCCACGGACATGGAGTTTTTACAAGAATTTTGTACATTATTCCAAAGTATAGAATTCGCAACAACACAAGCATCTGGAGAAAAGTTCGTGACAGCAAGCTCTGTTATACCGATACTAAAAATGATGCGTAATAAAATAAATGTGGTGTCATGCAGTTCAGAGCTAGGAAAAAAGCTGAAGGAAAGTGTTCTAGCTCAATACAATAAGAGATTTGGTGGCATTGAGAACAGTCAATTTTTTGCAATGACATCTTTATTGGATCCCCGATTTAAAAATCTTCACTTCCAAGACAAGGCTGCACTGGATACCTGGATCAGAAAGCTTAACAATGAGATCAAGGAAGAGAGTGAATCATCAGATTCTGAGGGCGGACGATTGTCTCCAACACCAGCTTCTTCTCGAGGTAAATCAATTTTTTTAAGATTGGGCCAAATTTAAAACTTAGCAACATTATTTACATGTATTTATTATTCTGTGCAGAACAGGATTTTTTGGAGGATCACCACAAGATGGTAGAAGATAACTGGAGTGTAAGAAAGAGGTCGAAGCTGTTGGAGGAGCTTGACACAGATAGTTTGGTGCCCGAACTTGCAGTTTACTTCAAAGCACCAGTTTTTAAACTAAACGACAACCCCCTCACATTTTACTCTGATAATTATAACTATAAGAATTCTACATTGGTTAAAGTTGCAATTAAGTATTTATCAGTAATGGCGACATCCGTCCCATCAGAAAGAGTTTTTTCCCTAGCTGGTGGGATAGTTAGTGAAAAAAGAAGCCGACTTAAGGGGGAAAAAGTTAACAAACTTCTTCTTTTACAAACTGTAGATAATAAATATTGGGGCATATAATAATTATATGCCCCAATAATTGTTATTTACAGTAAAGAAAAAATAAACTTGCTCACTTTTCCCCCATACCCTGGTTTTGCATCAGTACTTCAAATTGGTGTAAATATATGTAATTTTCTTTAGTATTATTTAATTTGAAAATAAAAGATTTGTTAATAAATTTTCTTATTAATTTTTTCATATTAAACTCTATTAAATCAAAGTCAAAAATTCTTTTAAATGATTTTGCCTTATACTCTATCGATATGAAACCTTGTGTCTTGTGTTATAGTTATGAACTTCAGAATTAATTATTTTTACTAAATTATTTAAACCTCTTGGAAGTAAATTATTCTCCAACTTGTAAATAAATATGATTTGATAGTTACAATAACTTTTCACATTCAACCAATTTCCGTTAGAAAACATCAAGGATTTTTCTTTTTGGCTTTGGTACTATCAATTGTTTTTATAGCAATAATTTTTTCCTCCATTTTCTGGTAAAAGTAATAAAATGTATCGTGACAATTCTGTGATATGCGCTGACTCTAGCAACCACATTTTTGTCATTTGTGTCAGCCCAGTCAGAGAGTAAAATGAAATCACTCCCCCCCCCCCACACGACTAACTGAAGTAGCATTAATGAACTACTAATCCAGTTTTAAAAAATTGGATGTTCAAAAACATCGATGTTCAAAAACATCGATGTTTGAAAACATCGATAGTTTTGGAGCGATGTTTTATTAGCATCGATGTTTTAATATTGAATATCGATGTTTCGAAACATCGATGTTTTGTTGTCGATGTCGCATCACTAATATATATATGTGTGTGTGTATATGCACTCAAGAGCCAAAACATTATGACCACCCCTACATTTTGCAATGAATTCGCCTGGATGACGTGGAAGGCACATGATCAGGTGGAAGTGGTATTTAACTGCTGCTGGAGAGTCTGAAGAATCATTCTTTCTCTTACTTCTGTGTGTGATGGGAAATGCTGCGGATCTAAGCGACTTTGATAGAGGGCAGATTGTAATGGCTCGAAGGCTCGGAACAAGTATTTCCGAAACTGCACGACTCGTGGGTTGTTCGCGACCTACAGTTGTTAGTACTTATGCAAAGTGGATGAATGACGGTGAAACCAGTAGTAGACGACATGGTGTTGGACGTTCACACGCTATCAAAGAAAAAGGTCGTCGGAGACTGTCTCGCATGGTGAAGCAAAACCGGAGCCAGACAGTGGCTCAGCTGACACCCCAATACAATGCAGGGCCAAGTAGAATAGTATCGCAGCACACTGTCCATCCAGCGGACACTGTTGGATATGGGGCTACGCAGCAAACGTCCCACTCGTGTGCCTTTGCTGACCAAGCGTCATCGACAATTGTGCCTGCGCTGGGCCCGTCGATGGGGTTAAGATGGGGGGTTAAGATGTCGCATCACTACTCCAGAGCCAAGAACACAACTGCCGTCTCACCATCAAATTTATTTCTAAATACACCAACAGGTCTACTAAGGCAAAATTGTTTTGAGTAAACACCAGCGATTTTAATAGCGTAGCGGTTCCCTAGCGGATCCATAACAGACCCCTGTGTAGATATGTAGCCTGTCTGTAGACGGGTATCTTCCATCAATTGTAGCAGGAGCAGCCTGAGTGTTATCAGTGGAAAACGTATTATTAAGATCAAATTACTAAACACTAGTTTATAAGATTGAAAGGCTAGCCATAGATATTTATAGATTCTAATGTTATATTGATTAGTGAAGCATGGTCATAGCTTGAGCAAACAAGTCTACTGCTTCAAAATTTGTCTTTTATTAAAGATGACTTGAATGACTTTGTTTTAAAAGGAAATATTTTTTGTTCACTTTTTATGCAATAAATTTTGTCCTTTTTTCTGATGCGCACTTATGTGTCATGCGACGAATTCTGTTTAAAGTTTATCGGAAATCGAATTTACGACTCAAACTATTATACTTCTTTTGGAGGATTTTATGGAATATGAAAAAAGTTAACATTCTTGAGAAATAATTCCCATAATTGTTGTAGTACACTCCAGTACATTATATAGAAGTAAAATAACTTTCAGAAAAAAAAAACTCCACCCTAATTCAAATTATTGGTAAAGTTTTTACGCAAGTAGGACGTCTCCCATATGCAATTTGTTAGTAAAAGAAATCTGCAGAAAGTTTAATTCAATGTTTGGAATTCTAAATTTTACAATATTTTTTTATCATTTCTCTGTTAGATGTATAGAAAGTAATATTTAATTTGCTTCATTTTTTGTAAAATTTTATAAAAAATAAAGGAATGATTGTTTAAATAAATATTTAATTTATTTTTGAACTTTCCGTGATAAGAACCCTCTTTAATTTGCGAAATATTTAGTGTATCTAAACCTTTTAAGCTCGAACATTGGCGTGATAATCAAAACAATTTAGCGTTACAGTATTTAGCGAATGCTAAATTTAGACAATGCCACAAAATACTTTTTGAGATACACCCCGGGACATCAAGAATTAGCATTTTTTTCAATACATATCGTTCATAATATGTATTGTGCTTCATTTTTTAATGAAAATATTTAGAATGTAATAATCTAAAATGCAGTTAAGTTTAAATAAATGAATATTGTTGTACATCTCATCATAAAGTGAGTCGAATCGGCACTAATGCACACTGTCATAATAATATCTCTACTTATATAACCTAAATATACGATTTAAATTATAAAATGGAATTAAAGTTTCACTTATTTACTGGTCAAGGTATAACGCTGAAGTTTTGTGAGACAAGTTTGTTTTGTCTTCGGGAGAGAGAACAGAATTTTTTACATACTAACCCGTGTGTCACTTAAAAGATTAGGGCTGAAT
Source organism: Dolomedes plantarius (assembly GCA_907164885.2). Lineage (NCBI taxonomy): Eukaryota > Metazoa > Arthropoda > Arachnida > Araneae > Dolomedidae > Dolomedes > Dolomedes plantarius. The sequence goes on along the minus strand of OU015501.1, from coordinate 82,280,871 downwards.
AAAAACATCTTAATGGGCGTGGCTAATAATTAATAATTAATATCCAGTTTTAATAATATGGCCTTAATGGTAATATAAATTAAAATATTTTTACTTTTCTGTTATGTTATCACCACTCTTACCAGTTACATAGCAAATCCTCAAAGATAATAGGTTTTAAGGAAATAGCTGAAATGTATTCAGTTGTAAAAATCTAATATGAATTCCAATACTCCAACAAACTTTCGGATATTTTTTATCTGATTTTATGGCCACAATATGTCATAGATAATAAATCTGCTATAGCATGTGTTTTATTTTCGTGAAAAACCATTCACATTACTATACACATTAAAAAAAAATAGATATGCCTTGAAATAAGAGAAAAATTATTCATTAAAAAAACTTACCAGAATTTTTCTTAACTTTCATGATTTATATAAAACAATCATATTAAAAATTGTGCCTTGAAGATATTAAGCACACCCATTTATTAAAACATATCGCAGGGTATATCCCAGCGATTAGAAAGGAAAAAAAGTGATAAATTCATGACATTGCTCTATATTTTTGAATACGCATCGCATGATTTTGCTTTCGATGCATGTTCACGAATCTAATAATAAATCTGAATTTTCTGGATATTTATGAATTTGGGAGAGATTATGAATTTTTAGAATCTCGTTCAGTCATTCATTTAGAATTCACGGCCTCTACGTTAGTTTCCAATATATTCGGGTATTGAACAAACTATATGATTAATTTGAAGAGCTAATAAAAGTAAATTTGATTAGCTCAGGCAAGCCTAAATTGATAGTGAGGGACTAAATTTAGATTTTTCTATTTCATTCTCCATTTAGGTCTCTTCTTTGTTGTGTAAGGAGAAATTGAAGTACAGGGTTGTCATAAAGAAACTTTGCCGATATATGGATCTCTAGCGGCTGTTTCGTTCAACTAATCGAGATGAGATTTCAGAAAAATTATTCAGAGGTATGAGCTCGGGATTCTGAGAACGGCAACACAGTGACGCTCACGGTTACGGATATAGGTATAGAAACTCGACATTTTCAAATAGCAACGCCCACATTTTCCCGTCGCAAAATACTCAGCGCATGCGAAAATCCTAAAAAGCGTTGGAACGGTACGTGTATCATAAAAAACGGACGCGTTATGCACGCACAAAGAAACAGCTCTGCGAATGGCTAACAAAAACACGATCAGAGAGCTTTTTATTGATTTTCTACACTGAATATCTGGCTAACGGAGTTCTGTCATTGGTTTCTAGCCTCTGTCATATGCAAATTTCCTCCGTGAGCCCCGATCGTGTCTTTGTTGGCCGTTCGCAGAGCTGTTTTTTGTGCGTGCATAACGCTTCCGTTCTTTGTGATACACATACCGTCCCCACGCTTTTTAGGGTTTTCGCATGCGCTGAGCATTTTGCGACGTGCAAAAGTGGGCGTTGCCTTTTGAAAATTTCTAGTTTGTATAATTATAACCGTAACCGTGAGCGTCACTATGTTGCCTTGCTCAGAATCCCGAGCTCATACCTCTGAATAACTATATCTAAAATCTCATCTCGATAGGTTGAACGGAACGGTCGCTAGAGGTCCATATATTGGCAAAGTTTCTTTATGACCACCCGGTAAATAAAAAAGACTAAGCTCTAAGATCTCATATACTAAATCATGTAGTTAATCCCCAAGAATGTTAACTTTCTCAATTTAATGGACAAACAATGAAATAAATTAATTGAATAGTAGGAATTTTATGAATAGAAAAGTTTATTCTGGGGTTGCTGGAATTTCTTTTCTAATTGCACTTCAAACTTTGTAGCTCATTTTGTAAAAGACTCGTGTATACTTTTTCTTAGCGTTTCTAAAACTATTAAATCCATCTGCTGGATTTTTATAGATCTTTAGTTGCTATGTTATGCCCCAAGTCGAGGGCCAGTATGTTGCATTCATAAAGATCTGAATTCTCACTTTTAAGATAAACATACTTTCTTGAATGATTTGAAATGTTCAGTACTGTATTTCCGGTAATTAACGTGAACAAATTATACATTGTTATATTTTATAGAAATAAGAAATTTTAATACTTACATATAATAACTGGAACTCGGCCGCTTGACTGGAAAATGTCACTATAGAGCCAAAAATAAGGTCCAGTTCCATTCCCATCGTTATTCGTGCTTGACTTTATAACTTAAGTTTTAAGCTCATTTTATACCAATTATGATGAAAATTTGGGATCTGGATAAGACGTAAGAGAATGGAGTATCTATTTCCATATTCGAGAAATTTTACCCGTTCAGTGGGTCCTTCACATCGGCCACAACATACGTGCAAATTTTGGATCGACCATTGATCGACATGCAATGCAAGTTTCGAGTTGTAAACCGTTTCCACGGTTCCTATTTTATGTATGAAATTTCAATATTTATCTTCTAAATTTCTATTTTGTCTTCCCTCCGCAATTTTTACTTAAATCTAAAATTATCTGTACCGAAATATATTTCTTTATCTGCCTTTTTTATTATCCTGTGCGTTATATATATATATATATATATATATATATATATATATACACTGAAGTGCCACTGAATTAGGGATAGCAAAGCCTATGCAAATTGTGTAGCGCTGCGCATCATGTATGCGCAAGTGAGGGCGCTGTGGTAACTGCATATATAGCGCGTACTGTGGGTGTTCTGATTTAGTTGTTGGAATTGCCAGTATGGGTAAACTGCCTAATTTAGACGCCTTCGATCGCGGACAAATCGTAGGTGCGCGACGCATGGGCCATTCAATTTCCGAAATCGTCAGACAGCTAGGATTTTCAAGGTCGACAGTGTCAAGAGTATACCAAGAATACATGGATGGTGGAAAAAAAACTAGCGATCGGGCAAACTGCGAAGGACAATTAGCCTTGACAGTGCGTGGTGAGAGACGGCTCAGGCGTATTGTACGTAGCCAGCGAAGCCAAACATTAGCTCAAATTACCACCCAGTTTAATTACGGTGCCAGTCGTACAGTCAGTAAACGGACTGACGGACTGTGCAACGCTCGCTTCACCGTATGGGTTTCAGGAGCCGTCGACCTACGAGAGTACCATTGCTATATACTCGCCATCGCGCTGCACGTCTTGCCTGGTCAAGAGAGCACAGAGACTGGAGTGTAGAGGACTGGAAACGAGTAGCATGGAGTGGTGAGTCTCGATTCCGACTACTTAACGCCGACGGGAGGCTGAGAATAGGGCGTCAGGCTCATGAAGACATGGATCCTGCATGCCTGGCTGGAACTGTACAAGGGCATGGTGGCTCAATCATGGTCTGGGGTATTTTTTCGTGGCACAGTTTGGGATCTTTAGTGCGTGTTCCAACCTCCCGCAATGCAATTCGGTACGTAGAGTTGCTGGGTGATCACCTTCATCCGTTTATGCTGTTCTGTTATCCGCACGGTAATGGAGTTTTCCAGCAATACAACTGTACCTTTCACAAGTCCCGGTTGGCTACTGGCTGGTTGGATGAGCATTCCTTTGACTTCTCTGTCATGAATTGGCCACCTAGAAGCCCAGACTTAATTCCTATTGAGCATCTTTGGGATTTTTTGGAACAAGCCGTGAAAGGCCATCACACAGCACCAAAGAACCTTACTGAATTATGGACAGCTTTAGCCAATATTTGGCAAGCCATTCCCGTGGAACGTTTCCAGAAACTTGTTGAATCTATGCCTCGTCGTGTGGCAGCCATTATCAAGGCCAGAGGAGGCCTAACTCGTTACTAGGTAGGTATCCCTAATTCAGTGGCACTTCAGTGTATTTCGAACAATTGCACTCCACAATCTGAGAATGATGAAATTTTGTGCGTTTCTATCCACATCGTGATAGGTAAATCTTCATCATCTTCATCTTCACCATTCTTTGCTTCTTCAACATTCGTTGTATCTTCAACATTCTTAAAAAGTTTAAAAATTAAAAAAAGTTCAGTTGTCGACTGAAAAAAATTTTCGTTATAGCCGATTCTTAAGATTTCGAAGGTTCGCTATAAAAGGATAAATTAGCATTAAATACAATAGGAAAACGACGGCACCAAAATTTTTATTCGTTATATACCAGGTTTGCTATAACGGGGTTCGAATGTATAATTATATACTTTGGCAAACTGTACTTTACGAGGTTGTGTTGTTGTTTCTAATGTCCCCTGGCCTGAATTCATTCCAGACCAGGTCCATATAGACTAGCGTTCTGATGTGTATAAAGGCACCACGAGAGGAGGAGTCCAATATAGCCAGGTGCCACCTCAGTTTTGATCAAGCAACCCCAAGGGGCGACATCTGGGCGATCGTACCCTGTTCAACATTCTCTGACCTCACAGAAGGAATTTCCTGTCTACGGGTTTAACGTGTCCATATCAGGCCTAGACACGGAGGTATTTAACGGAGCTTGTTGGGATTGAATCCGAGCACCCTCAACACCAAAAGCCGACGAGCTACCACTAGGCTACATCTAGCCCTTGAAGAGGTTGTTTAGGGAGTGATCTTATTTTTTTTTAATGAAAACCATTTTTATAGAATTTAAATAATTTTTTATAAAAGTTCTAAACTTTCAACACGATTGCTAAATATTTAAATCCACTTGTAGCATGAATCTTTTAAGAAGGATTTTTAGATCAATTGGACTCTGCTAACTTAGAAAAAATACAAAGAGAGAGAGGAAAAAGTGGTCAACATCGCCAGCAAACCTTATCTTAGAACAATGTATATTAGATGCGCGTTGAGTATTCCATACGGTTTGCTGACATCAGACCACTCACACAGACTTCAATGTCGCTTGTTATTTGTAGTAAGAAAAAATTGCAAGTTAAAATTTCCGGTAGGCAAATTAAAAGATCTCTTTTATGATCAGGGGAAAATGTTAAATCTTGGTTTGAAAGCTCTGCTTCGCCTGACATTGCACTTTTGGATTTCCATTTTTTTCGGTCTTTACAAAACTCTCTTACTGGGAAAAGCTTGAATTAACTGGAAGACTACAAAATATAAATGGAACATTTCTTTGCCCCAAAAGATAAAATATTTAGGAAGGATATAATTATGAAATTGCTGAAAAGATGGTAGTGAGACAAAACGGTGATCATGTTGTTCCATAAAGTTATTGATGAAAATGAAAGTTTGTCAGTTAAAAACTGAACGAACTTTTTGGCCGCCTCATTATAAGACGTAAGTATGGAAATTTTATAAAATATCGGAATTAAAAAACAGACAGACAAAATTCGAACCTGCTAAGGGTTTTATATAGGCATTCTGAAAGATACCTATTTTAGTTACTTCGCGCAGCTGAGAGAAAGTCCATAAGGAAGGGGATAAAATGATTTCAATTCATCTCGTCCTGATTTTCACATTTGATATTGAAAATTTTGTATCACTTTCTCTTTCCATTCGTTAACTTTCTTTAACAAATGCGGATTTGATTTAATATTTAAAACTTTTATTTCCATGAAAATTTAAAAATGCTGTGATGAGTAAGCAAACTTTTCGTAAAAATTCTGTCTCACTATGCAGGTTTTGCAATCTTTAAAAATAATAACCATTACGTTAACAATAAACATTTCTTAAAACTTATAAAACACTTAATAAATTAGTGCTCTAACAACATGTGCAAACAAAATCTCCCTCACGTTTTGATTTACCCGTAAACCAGTGAGTTATAGAAAAAAAACATACTGTGCCGTATATATAATTTAATTCAAAATTTATTGCTCAAGGGTAGTGGATAATTCAACCAGACCATGACATGAATCTCATCATTTTCATTGAAATAAATTTTGGAAACACCTCCAATTTTAAAGGCACATTTTTGTATAGGAATGCACTGGAAACTACATTAAAAATTGGTATTTTACTTTTAATCAAAAGTGGGTATGAAGCATAGGCGTAACGGGCTTCTAACTTTTTTTTTTTTTTTGGGGGGGGGGGGCATGAATTGAATTTAGTTACGGCCCTCCTCAGCGCTTTGACTGCCAGATGGTCCGTAAAATATGAAATATTATGATTTTTATGAAATTGATTAACAATAGAAATGATGTTTGAGTAGTATTCAAAAGTTATACTATGAGAAAAATGAATATAATATAAGTAAAGTGAGAAAAAAATATAGCATCGAAATTTTGTTATGGATCATACCATTGTTAAAAGCTATGTTAAATCTCGAGATATAATAAGAATTTTCAGTTTCACAGTTAGAAAAAAGCGGGAAAAAAACCAACTTTCTTAAACGTTTTGTACAATTTTCCGATTTTAACTGAACTTCTATTAACGTTTTAATTTATTTCAAGTTAAGATGGGGGGGGGAGGCACGTGCCCCCCGACGCTACGCCTATGGTATCAACTGAAAGAGAAAATTTTTGAATGTGAAGGCATTTAAAAATTTTAAATAAAAGTTTTATAGGCAAGGAAATATTTTTTTTCTAAACTACAAGGGACCACCCTCTAAGCAGTTCGAGCCAATCACATAGCTGTTCTTGTGTCGATTTCGTAACACTTGAAATACACATCGTTGTCTTCAATACAAAAGTAACTTGCCATGACGCAGCTCAGTATTGGGAAGGAATTATTTAAAAGGAAGGAAAAAATGGATAAACCACCAGGACACTTTAATTAGTATTAATTCGGATGAAAATGAACTCGGAAAAATTAAAACGCGAGTCCAAAACACTACGATAGGTTCGTTTATGATTTCCTCGTGATATTAATCCTTGTTTTCCTCTTTTATGATTTCCTCGTAATCCGCGTTTAGTTTATTATGGCCGCATAATAAACTAAACGCGGAAATTGTTCGAAATTGTTTTTAACATCAAGAAATCTGAAAAAGCTATTAGAAATGAAATAAATTTTGAAATGTAAAAGAAATAGAAAAACTTTGAACCGCATGACAAATCACGAAAAACCATTTGATTCAAGGAGTGGAAAGTTCTGTTTATTCCGAGTCCAGTGACGTTGTATGAACCTATTACGTATATAACTGTCATCTAAGCTTAAAGTATGTGATATATAGACCATTATTTACACTTACACAAATATAGTACTAGTGTGGGGATATTAAACTACGAGGGGCGTGCCACAAGATTAGAACGGAGGCTCCGGTTTCGGGGGAAAAACGTTGGGATGAAAACTCAAAATATTAGATCAAAATTACGATAATTTTAATATAATTATATCAGGAAATTATGCAAAGGTAATCCCATCCACTATAGGAAGATATTTCCAAACTTCAGGAAAAACTTTAACTTCATTGAATTAAGGAAGATAAATATACAGGGTGTTTCAAAAAGAATCATCCAATTTAAGAAAAATCATAACTATTCATCTTTTAATCCGTTTTCATCGAGTAATGTATAGGCAGAAAGAGGGAAATATCGGGTTTTACGCAGTTGCCGACAAGTAGCGCTAACGCTCTTCTTTCGCTCGCTTCTTCAGTGTTTGTAAAGATGGTGACTGCACAACCGAAATCAAAGAATCCTCCGATTTAAAAAAATTTATAACTATTCCCCTTTTAATTCGTTTTGATCGAATAATGTATAGGCAGAAAGAGAGAAATCTCGAATTCCACGCAGTTGCCAATAAGTAGTGCTAACTCTCTTCCTTCGCCCGCCATTTCAGTGTTTGTAAAGATGGTGACTGCACAACAGAAATCATTTTGTGTTTTACGCTTTGCGAAATGTGAATCCGTAACAACTGTTCAGCGTGAATTTTGTAGACAAAACCCAGATCGATTAAAGTTCCTACCTCTCAGAGCATTAGGCGATGGTATAAACAATTTCAAGACACGGGTTGTATTTGTTCGCATAACAGCCGTGGAAGCAGTGTATGCAGACATGCTTGCAAAAGTTTGAGACGAATTTGTCTACCGTACAGACATATGTCGTGAATCAAAAGGTGGGTATATTGAGCACCTTTAATTTGGTTTGTAAAAAAACTTTATGATTAGTAATGTAAAATAAATTAATTTTATATTTCTATATTCAATATTTTTCATAATATACACATTTCAAATCTGGTGATTCTTTTTGAAACGCAATGTATATTAAATCTTGATTATAGAAGTTTTAATGAAAAAATCAATTAAATAGTGATAATTTATCTAAAATATTTATTATACACATTTATTGTTAAATTTCCTTATAAGAATATTTATCTTAATTTGAACTAAAACAAAGTTAATGTAAAAACTTAAAAATAAATATCTTAACCAGAAATATTTTTAAAATATCCACACAAGGATTCTGTAATTTTTCTTATATCATATATAGGGATCATACCCAAGTAAAACAAAACCGTTGGCAAGTCGTTGGGTAACCACTTTCGGGCATGGTTAGCCAACGGTGGTTTTTGGCCGTTGGAGCGAGGTTGGCCCAACGGTTGGCATTCAGTTGGCCCAACCATTGGATTTGCAGGATTTGGCCGTTGGCGTTCTGTTGGCCCAACGGTTGGATTTCTAGGGAAGCGGTTGGCGTTATGTTGGCCCAACGGCTAGATTTGTAGAGAAACGGTTGGCGTTCTGTCGGCCCAACGGTTGGATTTGTAGGGAAACGGTTGGCGTTCTGTTGGCCCAACGGTTTGATTTAAAGGATTTGGCCGTTGGCGTTCTGTTGGCCCAACAGTTTGATTTAAAGGATTTGGCCGTTGGCGTTCTGTTGGCCCAACGGTTGGATTTAAATGATTTGGCCGTTGGCATGAGGTTGGTCAACAGTAGGCATTCAGTTGGCCCAACAGTCAACTTTGTAGGTAAGCCTACATTAAATTTATTTGGGGATATCACGCATTTTTCAACCCACCCAATAACTTTGTTCATTGGGCCAATGGTCAATAGTTTGACATTTTGCTATTTTTCAGCAGACCATTTACATAGAGGATTTCCCCTTTTTAAACAGTTTATTAAGTTCTAGTATTTAGCCACCAATAATTTATGTATAAACAGTATTTTCAAAAAAACATTTTTCAATAATACTATTTTTATATAAATTATTGGTGGCTTAATACTAGAAATTAATAAACTGTTTAAAAGGGGAAAATCCTCTTTGTAAACAGTATGCTGAATAATAGCAAAATGTAAAACTATTGACCCTCGGCCCGATAAACAGAGTTGTTGACCGAGTTGAAAAATGCATGCTTTTCCCCCACAAAATGGTTTGAAAACTGCAAAATTCACCCCATTTTATGAAATCAAAAAGGTTTCATAGTTAAATACACTGCTGGCCACTGTAAATGCAACACCCTGAAGGAAACATGCAAATAACATGAAATTTACAACATGCATTAGCGGAGGTGAGATATGCAAATGATTAGAATTTCAGCACAGACGCACATCACGCGCGCCTGTGGCGCCACTTCAAAGCGCTATTTAAGGCTTGGAGATTTCGACGATTTCAAGTTCGGCAATTGTGTTATTCTAGTAGTTTTTCAAAAAAACGATCAATTATGCCTCGTCGAAAACAGCGATCATCTTTTGATCAAGTATCCGAGTTCGACAGAGGAAGGATAGTGGCCTACCGAGATTGTGGATTATCTTTCAGGGAAATCGGTAGTCGCGTTGGACGAAACCAAACAACTGTAATGCGGATATGTGATCGTTGGATGAAGGAGGGTACGACGGACCGGCGTGTTCGATCGCATCCACCTCAGCGCACCACTTCACGTGATGACAGGCAAATTATGAGCATGTCAGTGACGGATCGCTCAGTCACATCACGAACCATAGCACAGCACATGCAGTCTGTAACAAATCATCCAGTGTCTGCGCGTACCATTCGACGCCGTTTACAGCAGAGTGGTCTGTCCGCAAGACGTCCATTGCTTTGTCTACTCTTGATGCTGAACCACAGACGTCTCCGCCGCCAATGGTGCGATGACAGAAGGATGTGGACGGCAGAATGGAATGAAATTGTCTTTACTGACGAGTCACGCTTCTGACTGCAACACCACGATGGTCGTATTCGAGTCTGGAGACACCGTGAAGAGAGGATGCTGAACAGCTGCGTTATGCACCGCCACACTGGTCCTGCACCGGGTATTATGGTATGGGGCGGTATTGGATATCACTCTCGCACACCTCTAGTACGCATTGCCGGTACTTTAAACAGCCAACGCTACGTCTCCGAGGTGTTGGAGCCAGTTGTCCTTCCTTACCTTCAGGGCTTTCCCACAGCCATATTTCAACAGGATAATGGGCGACCACACGTGGCACGCATTGTCCAATGGTTCTTCGTCAATCGCCAGATTGAATTGCTTCCCTGGCCGCCTCGCTCTCCGGATCTTTCGCTGATAGAAAACATGTGGTCCATGGTTGCTCTACGATTGACCCAGATTCCATCCCCAGCTGCCACAGCAGATCAACTTTGGCAACGCGTGGAAGCTGCTTGGTCTGCTGTACCCCAAGAACTCATCCAAAGTCTCTTTGAATCAATGCCGAGGCGTGTGGCAGCGGTGATCTCCAACAATGGCGGCTACTCTGGCTACTGATTTTGGCAGGAACAACACTTCACAGAAGTCTATAAATTTAATCATTTGATACTTGGTCAACATGTTATCTACAAAATAAATTTTGTTGTGATATCTCTTGTCTTTCTTGGTGTTGCAATTTGGGTGGCCAGCAGTGTATTAAAAATGTACAAAATGCAACAATACATTTAGATTTTAACGTTATTTTTAACAGTTTACGTTTTGCTTGACATAGTATAGTGTTTATATAGTGTTTTGGTTCAAACACTTTATATCTCTTAAAAGAGAATAAATCTTATAGATTATATTCTTAGTGATATTATAAATCTCATATCATTACATATAAACAATTTATAATACCAATGGTATGTTATTTTTTTAACAGTTACTTTAATACGCATTTCAATTTTTTTTTAAAAACACCTTTCCAATTCAATCAATTGGTGTCAAATTGCACACTTATGCTGAATTTATGACAAATACTTTTTGTAAGATTATCTTTATATAATTATTTTTTTCAATATATATATATATATATATATATATATTTATTTATTTATTATAAACACCTTATCTTCCAATTTGTCTTCAGGTCTGATTTGTTTTTAAACTTTCCATAAAATTTATATCAATTTTTGGACTTACTTTAAATTTTTAAAACACCATGTTATGGTAATTTTAATAAACAACTTTTCACATTTTTTTTATTTTAACAGGAAATTAATTTCATATTGACAAAAAAAGAAAAATGCAGAAATAATAGTTTTATGTTGCAATAGTTCTTCTCTTGTCCCGATCTCCTTCTCGGTCCTTTGCAAAGCGAAAAAAACCTCTAATTAAAGTCTCAACAAAATTATCCGTTATCACATCATCCTGGTGAGCCAGTCTGACAGAAGCTGTTAATAGAAAAATAAATTAGTATTGTAAATTAGTCAAAAGAAAAATAGCTATATATATATGCATCGCACAGTCAAAGAAAAATGCCTGATTAAGTCAACTTGTTTTTAAAAAATTAAAAATCTAACTTATTTATGAAATCTAACCCTAGCATTTACTTCATAATCAAAAATTTTTCATGTTGCATGAACTTGTCTTAAATATTACTTCAGGTATATAACAGTAAAGGTTTATTTATTTTCTAAATTATCAAAGCACAAAATAAAAGAACAATTTCAAATATGTAAACTAAATTAACATCAGAGAAAAATTACACACTGCACAGATTATTTAATAATTTTAGTACATGTTTACATGAATAAATCAACTCTCTGAAAACTTAAAATTTAGAAATAAAAAATTAAATATCAAGAGCTATTGGCAGAATCATTAAGTAAAAACCTACCTATTATCACCTTAACTATAAGTGCCTTCATTAATGGATACTTTTGATTTTTCCCCGTCCAATTAGTATATAACGCTAAATTCTTTGAGAACGTGCGCAAAAAAATTCTTCTTGTTGTATCCTTTGCGCACGCCCCTCCAATGATTGATAGATGATTTGTCTAAAGAATAATAAAAAAAAAAACACATAAGAAACATTACTTTGATTAGAATCACTGTAGTTGATTAATATATATTAAAGTTTACCAAGATTTGGACGTTATTTGTCGAGGATAACCAGTCCTCAGCTGATTTCAATTCATCAATGGTATCGAGGGGAAACTTTGGCTTGTTCCCCTCTTCAGCAGCTGTCGCTTCAGCCCTGTTCGGCATCATTCTCATTTTCAAAATTTTAAGATTACTAGCATTCTCATCTATCTTCTTCTACATTTTGAGCAATTGTCTCATTACAGCCTCCTGGAATCCTAATAATATTTAAACAGATTTCTAAAAATTAGAAAATTATCCTTTATCACTTTTGAAAAATAGCAACATCTTTAAAAGACTATCATATAAAAAAATGATATATTATAACCAAATATCATAAATCATAATCATATTACAAAAAATTTAAAGTATACTAAATGAAACATTAGAAATATGTTTATTAAAACATTTTATAGATACGGTGAAATTCATTTTGCATTGTGGCAAAGACTTCAATTATGGCATTGGTACTCTTTACATCATTTTGATCTAAAAATAATAACCAAAATTAGTGAAAATTGTATACATTTCAGTAATTATCAACTTTAGCAACTTGCTTTTCATTTAAAAATTCTGCAATATATCCTCATGCTTTTTTAAATAAAAAAGCATGAGGAAAATGAAATTTAATATTACTGGAAGGCCTATCTTCATTGGCAGGGGTGAAAACTTGTGGTTGTTGTCTATTTGATGTAGCAACAGAATTAACAGTTGCTACATCAAATAGCGAAACACTGTTCATGTCATCATCATCATCAGAAGAAGAGGAGGAGGAGGAAAACAATGAAAATTCTGCCCTTTCACAAAAACTGTTATTCCTTTTTCTTTATCCATCTTTCCTAGATTTTATCTTTTCTGATTCGGATACCGTATCTAAATGGGACATTTCTTCTGCCTCCGGTAGCTTCTCTCGGGCTTCAGAATAGCTTTCTATATTGAAGTCAAGAGAAAAAAATATAAACATTAATCTTCAGGAATGAAGAATTTTATACCCTGAGCAACTACTAACACTCACTAAAAAAATTGTCAATATTTATTTACCAAGAAAATAAAGTGCAGTGATATTTTTTAAAAAACTTTCATTCAAAACGCAAGCACAATTCGTTAGAAATCTACAGCCCTTATTGGGTGGTATAGGAAAATTTGCTGTTACTTACAATACACAAATTCTCTCTTTCATCAGACTGTGCTGTTATATTTGCCATTACCATTGTAGTTCTCAAATGGAATAAATAAATTTAGGTAAAAGTTTTCTATTTTTATTGTAATATAATTCTGAATCAATACAAATGGTGCATTATTTTTCCTTGAGATTACGCTGTGTTCTTTTTTTTACCACTCTCTAGACAGTTTGAATTATACTAAATGTCAATCCATCAGTATTTTGAGTTAATTCTTGAATCCACAATATGAGCGCATTTTCCGTTTTCCCTATTAAAATATTTTTAATACGATGCTCGTTTAGCGCTTTCGTTTGTGGCACAATTACTAGATTTATTTATTTCACCTGCACGTTTTTGTATGCCTCTTATAGTGGATTCACCTAATCCAAATTCTTTACTAAGAGCTGTGTATCCTTCAACTTCTGCTATTCGTTTTAAAATAGTAATCTTAGTTTCTAAGGAAACTTCCTTTCTCTTCGCTTTGTTTTTGCCCTTATTCATTTTCAGGGATTATGTCTAAAAATAACATAAAATTCCTAAAAAATTATATCTAAATAGAAAAATAATAAATTTACCTTCAATTTACGCTTTGAAACGAATCTTATCTTAATGGTCCAGGAATATGAAAGCACTTTGAAGGGCGTCAATTAAATAATGCGATTATATATAATTCAATACATATGTAATGTAATTGGCTGACTCAATACTGCATTTTATTTGCAAATCAGTATCAGTACATATGTAATGTGATGAAATATAAAAAATCTAAAAAAAACTAAATAGCCGATCAAACCTACTAATTTTTTTTTAATTGATAACTTCGTCGATTATGTTCTAATTTGATTGAAATTTTCATATACCGGACAAAAAAAGACAGCACAAAAACAGGTTTGAGTGTATATATATATATATATATATGTGTGTGATGCCCCGTACCTCACGCCGTGGAGGAGAAGCATAGCACTAATGGTAGGTGTAGCTGGCACGAGGGTGTGATACAGATGGGCGCAGTGTAGATCCAGGGAAGTACTTACAAACTTTAGGCGAGAAACGCATACATGGAGCCATTGATGAAACCCACAACTTCGAAGACTTGCTTTATTTATTTTAAGACGTTAGCTGCAGTGGCCACATGACTTGGCCTGACGGGGCGCGGATTACATTACAAGACAGAAGCGGACCGCAGGCCCGACAGCAACGAGAGTTAGACACCAAGAGACAGAAATCTTCTGTTCACGCAAATAGTAAATAAGTGCTTTGCGATATTCACGCCAGAGGACCTAAACTACTTAATATTTTAATTGGGCGACTTTAGATTCGTGGAGGTCACGTGTCCACTTAAGTTTATCTGGGACTTTACTGCTAGATCCCGCGCTTGTTAGAACTGCGACCTATTGACCTGGGTGCAGGATAAGTGGCCATAAAGTTCTTATAAAGTGGGGTTTTTGACGTTATAGAAGACATAACTTCAGAGTGGTTCGAGGGCTCTTCAAGAATTTTGACACTATACTGACATTCGGAATCTCATATCTTCTAACACTCATATCTGGGGATGTTATTGAGTTCAGCTACTTCACATGCCTGTATCATGATCAGCAGGGGTAATATAAATTATCTTATTTTACTTTTAGGTTGCAATTTTGGAAAAAGGGGTCGTGCTTTATTAACAGGATAATTTTAAATACGCTTTAGATATCTAATGGTGGGCCGTTATTATCACACACACACACACACACACATATATATATATATATAGTATTTTCTGCCATACAATCGGACTATAAATACTTCCTATTCATTTGCTTATGATATACACCAGATTTGTATGGAGGGTACAATTTTAACAGAAATTGTGTGAAAAGAAATATCGAGTCATAGGCATGCGGATACAGAGAAAGTTTGTCTCATTTTCTAAATATACACGAGTAATACAGGCATTCACATTATGTAAGTGTACATAAAGCGTAAAGAGTCTTACACATTGTTTCTTTCTATATTTTGATTGATATATTAATTTCTTTAATATATCTTTTTGTGGTGAGTCCTTGGTTTCACCGACTAAGGGAAAATTTCTCGAATAAG
This sequence comes from Dolomedes plantarius, assembly GCA_907164885.2. NCBI lineage: Eukaryota > Metazoa > Arthropoda > Arachnida > Araneae > Dolomedidae > Dolomedes > Dolomedes plantarius. The sequence continues at coordinate 82,265,570 of OU015501.1, read as the reverse complement.
TCTGAGTTGTAAATTATGCCACGAAAAACAGCGAACGTTTTACCGAGTAGTACGTATCCGAAGTCCATTTCACATCTGTCATCAATCAAGCACATTATATGGAAACGCTTAAATATGTATAATCGCATTGAAACGCTCAAAAATGTGGGCAAAATTCTCTGGATACAATGAGGCATTTCATATATGTACTCTTTTTAACGGGATAACCCAAAGATATACATACAATTTGGCAAAACCTTTTGCAATGCAGTTAAGGATTTGTTGATTACCTAAGAAAATGATTGCCACTGTACCTCGGTTCGTATTAAAGCTTAATTGATAAAATTTAAGAAAAGCAAAGTGCACAATGTTAGGAGGAAAAAAATAGCTTAACTGGAAGGTGCTGCGCACCAAACAGACTAATACAATCAGAGAGCAACCATTGCAATAATTCGTCATAGAGGGGAAAAATATTGACTTTTGCTATGCCGTAAGCAGCTAAAATGTGTAAAAAAAAACTATATGAAATCAGAAAAAAACTATTAGATATTAAACAAACGGCAAAATGTAAAGGAAATAGAAATACTTTGAACCGCATGACAAATCACGAAAAACAATTTGATTCAAGGAGTGGAAAGTTCTGTTTATTCCGACTCCAGTGACGTTTTATGAATCTATAACGTATATAACTGTCATCTAAGCTTGAAGTATATGAGAAATAGACCATTATTCACACTTACACAAATATAGTACTAGACTGGGGATATTAAATTAAGAGGGGCGTGCCAAAATATAAGTAGGGAGGCACAAGTTTCGAGGGAAAACCGTTGAGAGAAAAAATCCAAATACTAGATGAAAATTACGATAATTTTAATAGAATTATGTTAGGAAATTATGTAAAAATAATCGAATCCACTATTGTAAGATATTTCCAATCTTCAGGAATAACTTTTACTTTAATTGAATTAAGGAAGATAATTATATATTAACTCTTGATTATAGAAGTTTTAAGGAAATGATCAATTAAAAGAGTGATAATTTTTCTAAAATATTTATTATGCACATTAATTGTTAAATTTCGTTATAAGAATATTTATCTTAATTTGAACTAAAACAAAGTTGTTGTAAAAACTTAAAAATAAAAAAATAAAATAACCTGAAATATTTTTAAAATATCCACACAAGGATAATGTAATTTTCCGTATATAATCTATTGGTATCGTATTATGTTATTCCAAAAATCCCGAAATAAATTTATAGAAAGGATTTATTAATTTATACTTTAATAGTTTTAAACTTTCTTAAATAAGGTTTTGTAGCTGTTGCTTTTAATAAGTATTCACTGACCGCTTCTACTTACAGGGAATTAGTATACATCTTTTCCATGAATATCTGAAGTTCTCGTAAACATTTAAGAAATTCTCCAAGGCAAATGCTTCCTAATTCAAACTCGCTCCTTCTACAAGAGATTTACCCAATAATTTCACACAACAGGTTGAACATGGACCATTATATTAGTAAAGAGTTCTTTGTAAAATATTCAAAATACATTTAGGAAAGGGGAAATTTTACTAATTAATTTGTTTATATTGAAACACTTAGTGAGTTCGTATTTCTTAATATTAAAGCTTTTTGCAGGAATGAAATAATCTCCTTTTAAGTTCCTGAATTAGGGTCATTAGAATTTCAAGCTGTTCCTCTGTTGAGAATGAATAAATTATAATTAAAATTACAATTAATATGAAATATGATTTTTTAAATATATTTGTAAGTTTGAGTGCTGATCCAAAAGGAAAAATCAACAGAATATATAAACAGTAAATATCAACAGAAGTTTTTTTTTTTTAATATACATTTATAAAAATACCATTCCTTCCTAATCGCAATGTACAATATGAATTGAAGACTACTAACAAACTCTACTAATAAACAAATGATAGAGAAAACAAAAAGGTGGTCAACATCGCCAACAAGCGTAATCTTCGGGTAACGTATGTATATTAAACTTCCGAAGACTATTAGACACGTTTTGCTGGCAACAGACCACTCATATAAGAATCGGTGTCACTTGATATTTATAGTAAAGAAAGATTGCAACTTAAAATTTCTGGTAAGTTGAAAATTAAAAGATTGCATCAAATCGCGTGTCTAGAAGATGGTGCTACACTCAAAATTAATTCACTCTATTATCAGCAGAATATTTTAGAACCAATTTTTGAAGAAGAAATTCCAGCCTTATATGAAAAGGACATTGAAAAATTTAAGCTTCCTATGAACAAAGCCTCTAGTCACACGCCTAAATCAACTGCCGCTTATTTAGTAAAGAAAGAATCAGAAACAGGAATAAAACGTATCCCATTTAATGAAATGCCTGTAAAATTACCTAACTCTTCTCCAATGGACTTTTGCGATTTCGGTTTTTTAATACGAGTCTTAGGAAAACGGCATCTAAGAACACTGAACGGACTTTGGAAAACGGTCCATGAGATATGAGGTAAAACTGACATGACAGGACTAAGAAAAATTTACTTTCATGGAAAATTCGAGCTAGAGCTATTGTTTATACCCATGGCTATCAGATAGAAGCAAATCACCGCATAAAATACGGCATTTATACATAAAACGTAACTATGAAAATCGTTTCCATAAAGTGCGAACGACCCTTCCTTATTTTCTTATTCCTGAGCAAGAAGTGACGAATGAATACTGTTCTCCGTCAGAAGATCTTTACGACCTCCCGAAAAACAAAATCCCAATATTAAAGATTTCACTAACAGTTTTAGAGATTTGTAAGAGCTAATAAAGTTTATTGTCGGGCCCCCAGGAAGCCTAGTGTTAACGCGTCGGCGTTCGGTGCTGATGGCGATCAGATCGAATCCCGACAAGCGCCATACAATACCTCCGCGTCTAGGCCTGATATGGGAAAGCTAAATCTGTTGGCCAGAAATTTCATCAATGAAGTCAGAGATGGAGGGAGAGGTTACGATTCCTCGAGATGCCGCCCTATTGGGTGCTCGGTCAAAATTGTGGTTATAACTGGCTAAGTCATACAATCACCCTTGTTGCGTCATTATAAACCGGAGTCGCACCTCTGAGCCCTGTAGTCTATGTAGACTTGGTCGGATATACTTCCGGCCAGGGGGAATTAGTAACAACAACAACAACAAAATTCTATTGTAAAGAAGTAAAAAATTTATCACACAATATCTTAAAAATCTAAATATACTCTTCCTTAATGCGGATCTGTATAATAAAATAGTAACTTGTTATGACATAGCTCAGAATTCGGAAGAAATTATTTAAAAGGATTGAAAAATGGATAAACCATCATTCTCTTTAATTTGTACTAACCCGGATATAAATAAACTCGGAAAAATTAAAACGTGATTTGGGCAGACTACTAGAGGTTCGTTTATGATTTCCTCGTAATAAGGCCGATTAAAAACGTCGCCCTAAGCGCCGCCCTAAACGCCGCCCTAAAACGTCGCAATTAGCCGAGAAGAGATTGTTTCGAATAAAAAGGTCAACTACACTGCTGGCCACTGTAAATGCAACACCCTGAAGGAAACATGCAAATAACATGAAATTTACAACATGCATTAGCGGAGGTGAGATATGCAAATGATTAGAATTTCAGCGCAGACGCACATAACGCGCGCCTGTGGCGCCACTTCAAAGCAATATTTAAGGCTTGGAGATTTCGACGATTTCAAGTTCGGCAATTGTGTTTTTCTTGTGGTTTTTTCAAAAAAACGATCAATTATGCCTCGTCGAAAACAGCTATCATCTTTTAATCAAGTATCCGAGTTCGACAGAGGAAGGATAGTGGCCTACCGAGATTGTGGATTATCTTTCAGGGAAATCGGTAGTCGTGTTGGACGAAACCAAACAACTGTAATGCGGATATATGATCGTTGGATGCAGGAGGGTACGACGGACCGGCGTGTTCGATCGCATCCACCTCTGCGCACCACTTCACGTGATGACAGGCAAATTGTGCTCATGGCAGTGACGGATCGCTCAGTCACATCACGAACCATAGCACAGCACATGCAGTCTGTAACGCATCATCCAGTGTCTGCGCGTACCATTCGACGCCGTTTACAGCAGAGTGGTCTGTCAGCAAGACTTCCATTGCTTTGTCTACCCTTGACGCAGAACCACAGACGTCTCCGCCGCCAATGGTGCGATGACAGAAGGATGTGGACGGCAGAATGGAATGAAATTGTCTTTACTGACGAGTCACGCTTCTGTCTGCAACACCACGATGGTCGCATTCGAGTCTGGAGACACCGTGAAGAGAGGATGCTGAACAGCTGCGTTATGCACCGCCACACTGGTCCTGCACCGGGTATTATGGTATGGGACGGTATTGGATATCATTCTCGCACACCTCTAGTACGCATTGCCGGTACTTTAAACAGCCAGCGCTACATCTCCGAGGTGTTGGAGTCAGTTGTCCTTCCTTACCTTCAGGGCTTGCCCACAGCCATATTTCAACAGGATAATGCGCGACCACACGTGGCACGCATTGTCCAACGGTTATTCCTCAATCGCCAGATTGAATTGCTTCCCTGGCCGCCTCGCTCTCCGGATATTCCGCCGATAGAAAACATGTGGTCCATGGTTGCTCTGCGATTGACCCAGATTCCATCCCCAGCTGCCACAGCAGATCAACTTTGGCAACGTGTGGAAGCTGATTGGTCTGCTGTACCCCAAGATCTTATCCAAAGTCTCTTTGAATCAATGTCGAGGCGTGTGGCAGCGGTGATCTCAAACAATGGCGGCTACTCTGGCTACTGATTTTGACAGGAACCACACTTCACAGAAGTCTATAAATTTAATCATTTGATACTTGGTCAACATGTTATCTACAAAATAAATTTTGTTGTGATATCTCTTGTCTTTCTTGGTGTTCCAATTTGGGTGGCCAGCAGTGTAATTTGTCTCAGACAGGAAAAGTAATGACTTTTGCGTAATGACTTTTGCTATGCCATAAACAAGCATCTAAAATGTTCGAAATTGTTTTTAACTTCAAGAAATCAGAAAAAAAGGTATTAGAAATTAGCAAACTGCAAAATGTAAAAGCAATAGAAATAATTTGAAACGCTTGACGAATCACGAAAAACCATTGATTCTGTCCATTCCGGTTACAGTGACGTTTTATGAGCCTATAACGTATATAACTGTCATCTCAGCTTTACTGTCATCTCAGCTTAAATGTGACAGTTTTATACGTTATATCAGATATAGACCATTATTCACACTTACACAAATATAGTACTAGACTGGGGATATTAAAATACGAGGGGCGTGACACGAGATAAGAAGGGAGGCACAGGTTTCGAGGGAAAAAATTTTAGATTTAAACTCAAAATATTAGATCAAAATTATGGTAATTTTAATATAATTATGTCAGGAAATTATGCAAAGGTAATTGTATCCATTACTGGAAAATATTTCCAATGTTCAGGAATATCTCTAACTTTATTGCATTAAGGAAGAGAAGTTTTATAGAAATTAAAAATTTAAATAGTGATAATTTTTCTAAAATATTTATTTTACGCATTTATTGTTAAATTTCCTTATAAGAAAATTTCTCATAATTCGAACTAAAACTGAAGTTGTTGTAAAAACTTAAAAATAAATATTTAAAATTACCTAAAATATTTTAATGATATCCACACAAAGATAGTGCAATTTTTGTGCATCATCTATTGGGTTCATATCTTATGCCAAAAATCCCGAAATAAATTTATAAAAAAAATTATTAATTCATATTTTAAGAGTTTTAATCTTTCTTAAATAAGGTTTTGAAGTTGTTGCTTTGAATAAGTATTAGCTGATCGCTCCTCCTTTCAGGGAATTAGTATGCAGCTTTTCCAAGATTATCTAAAGTTCTCGTAAGCATTTAAGAAATAAATTCTCCAAGTTAAATGCTTCCTAATTTAAACTCGCTCCTTCTACAAGATGTTTACCCAATAATTTCACACAACAGATGGAACATGGATATTTACATTACTAAAGAGTTCTTTGGAAAATATTCAAAATGCATGTAGGAAAGGGGGAATTTTACTACGTAAATTGTTTATATTGAAAAACAGCGAGTTCGTATTTTTTAATATCAAAACTTTTTGCAGGAACGAGAGAATCTGCCCTGCTAAGTTTCTGAATCAAGGTAAGTAGCATTTCATGCGATTCTTCCGTTGATAATGAAGAAATTATAATTAAAATCACATTTAAAATGAGATGTGATTATTTTTTTTAAATATTTGTATGAGTTTTGGGTGCTAGTTCAAAGGGAAAAAAGATTTATTTTTAAAGGTGTTCTTTCGTTTTTTCACCTAAGAGTTTTGGAAGGATGCAATTATTTTCCCGAGTACATTTGGAGGGTAATTAAATTATAGGTTGTTATTGATAAGAAAGACAGCAAGAGATTTCTAGTCGGGTTGGTACTGTCCAATAGGACTGAAAAGAAAAATTTTATTGATAGCAGACATATAACAATGACTATTTTTCAATGAATTTTTAGAATTTACTCATAACATTCAAAATTGCAAGCTTTAAAGATTTTTTTATATAAATAGCATATGCAGAATTGTTCTGCATAAAATGTATGTGTTAATTTTCATATCTTTCAATAAAGTGAATTATCTAGTTCAATGGACTCGAATTTCGACGAATTTTTTTTACATTTTGATGTGGCACGTACTGTCGAATTTTTCTTTATTTTTCTCGTGTAATGTGACGCATAGTCAAGCTTCGTAGAAAATCTTGTAACTACCAGCTATAAAAGCAGGTACTGAACTCGCGAGTGTTTAAGTATGCTACAAACATATCTGTCCCAGCTGTTTCAGGAAGTTTATTTCAACGACTCTTTCCTCTCTTGATTTGTATTTGTGTATCATTATATTTCTTCTTTTAATTAAATATTGCTTCTAATTGTTTGTCACCTTAATCGCATGGAAAGTATTTATACAAATGGATCCTCATATTTATTTATTTATTTTCATCTTGAGATTATTACTTACTCGTGTGTATAAAATATGCAGGATATATATTTTATTGATGAAATCTTTAAACTTTACTATTTAATATAATCCAATGAAGATTCTATAATTTTTTTTCTTTTAAGGGCATACCAATAGAGTTATAGACGACGTACTCATAATATTTTATAATATAAAAAATGGAGAAGAAAAAAAAATGTTCGATGCAAGTGAACTATTTTTTTTTATTAGTGACAAAAACATGCATCAACATCTAAGTTTATAGCGTAAATTTGAATATTTGAAATCTTGCGTGCATGTCGAGCATTGTAAATTAATCTTATTTTAATCAGTTTGTTTGAAAGGGCTAATTGTTTTCTAGTTCTATGAATTATTTCTGCCAGCAAAGATACTACATTGTACATTCGAAATTTAATACACAGGAGTATATGCATTTAAATTGTAAACTTTTGCTCATAGAACGTTAAAAAAAATTTAAGTGTAAATAAATATTGTAACTGTAAACAGTGTTAATAATTCCCCGACCTCTCTATTCTTCTCTCAACAAATTGAGACGAATATCAAGACATGCAAATTAATTAATTCAGTTTAGTGACTAAGAAATTCTTTGGTGAAACTTTAGATAAACACTAATCTATAAAACTTTTACTTGTATTTGATTAAACACACACAGAAGCATTTACTTTACTATTCAAAGTATTAACTTTTCCTAATAAAAGTTTTATCAAAATTTATTAATCTAAAATAAATCTACAATGACTACGTAATACATAATAGTATTCGCTTCATAAAATAAAATAATCTAAGATTGTTAAAGTGTAGTCAAGCTTTTATAATATACAAAGTTTCTTACAATTAAATCTTCTAGTTAAAAGTTATATTACACATGAAAATTCAAATACTTTCCACTTTCTGTTTAATTTTTATAAAACGGTTGAAATGCATCTCAAGCACTGCCGAATCAACTGAAGCACCGGGCTAAATTATTATCATTACGGTATTGTGAAAGTATTATTTTCATTAAGTTTAAGAGTATGTTGAAAGAAAAATTTAGTTCCAAATTTTTTATGTACATTTCAGTTCAATTGCTTTTTTAATGCAATAAATCAAACTTTACATAAATAAATTTGTGAAGATTAACATTAAGTAAATTATTTAACATATTATTGGTTATCGTAGAATCATAGCCGCTATAAAGGGATACAATTTTTCTTTTATCATTCACAATAATCCGTAATATATCTACACAAATGATTAACATTTTTCTTACTTTTGTAAACATAATTTGTATGTTCAGTTTGATTTAAGTCAATAAAATTAATGATTAATGTTAGAAAACTGTGATAACGAAAACAGAGTGAGAATATTTATTTATAAAACCAGAACCTATCATACACTGCTGACCACCCAAATTGCAACACCAAGAAAGACAAGAGATATCACAACAAAATTTATTTTGTAGATAACATGTTGACCAAGTATCAAATGATTAAATTTATAGAATTCTGTGAAGTGTAGTTCCTGCCAAAATCAGTAGCCAGAGTAGCCGCCATGGTTGGAGATCACCGCTGCCACACGCCTCGGCATTGATTCAAAGAGACTTTGGATGAGTTCTTGGGGTACAGCAGACCAAGCAGATTCTATACATTGCCAAAGTTGGTCTGCTGTGGCAGCTGGGGATGGAATCTGGGTCAATCGTAGAGCAACCATGAAGCACATGTTTTCTATCGACGAAAGATCCGGAGAGCGAGGCGGCCAGGGAAGCAATTCAATCTGGCGATTGACGAAGAACCGTTGGACAATGCGTGCCACGTGTGGTCGCGCATTATCGTGTTGAAATATGGCTGTGGGCAAGCCCTGAAGGTAAGGAAGGACAACTGGCTCCAACACCTCGGAGATGTAGCGCTGGCTGTTTAAAGTACCGGCAATGCGTACTAGAGGTGTGCGAGTGATATCCAATACCGCCCTATACCATAATACCCGGTACAGGACCAGTGTAGCGGTGCATAACGCAGCTGTTCAGCATCCTCTCTTCACGGTGTCTCCAGACTCGAATGCGACCATCGTGGTGTTGCAGACAGAAGCGTGACTCGTCAGTAAAGACAATTTCATTCCATTCTGCCGTCCACATCCTTCTGTCATCGCACCATTGGCGGTGGAGACGTCTGTGGTTCTGCGTCAAGGGTAGACAAAGCAATGGACGTCTTGCGGACAGACCACTCTGCTGTAAACGGCCTCGAATGGTACGCGCAGACAGTGGATGATGCGTTACAGACTGCATGTGCTGTGCTATGGTTCGTGATGTGACTGAGCGATCCGTCACTGCCATGCGCACAATTTGCCTGTCGTCACGTGAAGTGGTGCGCTGAGGTGGATGCGATCGAACACGCCGGTCCGTCGTACCCTCCTGCATCCAACGATCACATATCCGCATTACAGTTGTTTGGTTTCGTCCAACACGACTACCGATTTCCCTGAAAGATAATCCACAATCTTGGTAGGCCACTATCCTTCCTCTGTCGAACTCGGATACTTGATCAAAAGATGATCGCTGTTTTCGACGAGGCATAATTGATCGTTTTTTTGAAAAAAACCACAAGAAAAACACAATTGCCGAACTTGAAATCGTCGAAATCTCCAAGCCTTAAATATCGCTTTGAAGTGGTGCCACAGGCGCGCGTGATGTGCGTCTGCGCTGAAATTCTAATCATTTGCATATCTCACCTCCGATAATGCATGTTGTAAATTTCATGTTATTTGCATGTTTCCTTCAGGGTGTTGCATTTACAGTGGCCAGCAGTGTATTTATGAATTAATTGAAAAAAAATTGTTTGACGGTGTAACCTTCAGTAACTTTTTTAATATCAGAAATTCGCAATCTCTTCTAGGAGGAAACCAAAATTTGGGTCTCGTAAAATTTATTCGAAAACGAGATAAATATTTCAAAATCTTGAGATGTTTGCACTGTAAGTGAACTTTATAACTCATTATGTGATTTAACAATCTATATTGCTTCAAACTGAAAGCAAGCATTATTTCAATAAAGAGAAAAGAAAATTCAATATTATAACATATTAAAATATGTTATTTGAAAAGAAACTTTATGGTACAAAGTATATATTTATATATATGTATATATTTGTTAATATACTTGTAATGTTCGTACTAATAACTCTAAACATTACAAGTATATTAACAAATTCGCACATATTTTCTGTATTAAACCTGTCGAAGAATAATCTCTATGCGTAAAAGCGTAAAATGTTTACTTTAAGAATTATTGAAATTTCTTTTTAGAATTCGAAATGATCAGGATAACTTTTCAAAACAACATTACGGCGCATACAAATCGAGAAATCGTACACTTTCACTACATTGATTGCCTCACTCCATGTAAATTGTTTAATTTTTTGCTTTGATGAAGCAAGTCAATAAACAAATTCTCAACAAACCTGCATAATGATTTCCACTGTATAGCTTGAAAAATTACGTCTTGATTTTCCTTAACATCAGAAATTCACAATCTGTTTTAGGAGGAAACAAAAATTTGGATCTCCTTAAAATTTATTCAAAAACGAGATAAATATTACAAGAGCTTCAAATGTTTACACTGTAAGTGATCATTATCACCCTTTAAGTAATTTAACAATCTAAATACAAGCCCTTTTTCAAATTGAAAACAAGCAATATTTCAATAAAGAGAAAATTAAATTTTACGTGAGAAAACAAAATTGCTAATAGAAAAAAAAATCATTTTTATATATGTATATTTAAAAAAACGATTGTGGATGTTTATATGTTCTTCTGGTATAAAATTTCGGATGTAGTTATGGCATATTTTGCAACTCAAATCTTTAATTTCCATGTATTAATAACACTCTTATTATATATATATATATATATATATATATATATATATATACATACAGTCGAACTCCATTATAACGAACTTCAACGGACCAAAGGTTTTGTTCGCTATATCCGGTGGTTCGCTAAATACGGACCATTAACAAAAATGTTAGAGATCACAAAATATATAACTCATTAGTTGTTAAGTATATTCAATAATGATGTACTGAAAGAAGGATAAAATCTATTAGAAATGATCATTAATGAATTGAATTGACTAAAATAGATTACATTTAACTGACACAATACTAATTAAATTAACTAAAAATGAAGACAAATGGAAATTTTATCTTTACTAGTTGCTCACTGTTTTGATACCGAAATAATACGTAATCTTCTGCTGACGTGATGCCGATTTAAAAAATATTTTATGAATTTCTTTGGTCAATACATCAAATGGCTCTAACACTCTTTCTTCCATTTTTTGTGTTGAAAAAACTTATAAATTACACGCATCGCTGCTGTAGCATCTGAGATGGTGGACATTTCGCCATTTATGTGCTCAGCATCCGAAACTGAATCTTCGATTTCAGAATGATTCATTTTAATTTCTTCCACAATATATTCAACAGTCGGATTTTCACATGTAATGACTTCATCATCACATATTTCGAACAATTGCACGCCACAAACTGAGAATGATGAAATTTTGTGCTTTTCTATCCACATCGTGATAGGTGAATCTTCATCATCTTCATCTTCAACATTCTTTGCTTCTTCAACATTCGTTGTATATTCAACATTCTTAAAAAGTTAAAAAATTTTTAAAAAATTACGTTGTCGACTGAAAACAAATTTTCGTTATAGCCGATACTTAAGATTTCGGAGGTTCGCTGTAAAATGATAAATTAGCATTAAATACAACAGGAAAACGGCGGGACTAAAATTTTCGTTCGTTATATCCGGGAGTTCGTTATATACCAGGTTCGCTATTACGGGGCTCGACTATATATCTGAAGAGATCAAAAATATTTGTCCTGAATTCAATAAACTTGGTTTGTTGGAAGTCCTTTCAAGTTCTAATTGCCTTCAAAATGTTTGTTCGGCAGAAATATTGTGTCTGAAAACATAGAATATTTCATAAAATATTCTTCTTTATGTAGCGTTACGTTACCTTATATATGGTTAGAGATATCTCAAAAGATCGAAAAGAGTTGTTTTAAATTAAGTTAACTTGGTTGATCATTTGGTTGTTTTTTCGTAAAGCACTTTGGATTTCTAATAGCCTCCAATATGTTTGTTGGACAGAAATATGTCTTAATAAGTAAAGAATATGTATAATAAGTAAAGAAAAATATTTTATGCAAATTTCCATATGTTAAAGAATAAACCTGATGAAATTTTCAATGGGTTCAGAAAAATTAAATATTAATTTGACTAAGTTCAATAAAATTTTTTGAACCAGCATATTTAAGCTGTTTTTTTTCAACAGTTATCTTATGAAAACCATCAAAAGATTATTTGAAAAAAAATACTATTTATTTTTATACAAGAACAGGCATTTAAATTGCTTGACGGAGGAGTTTACGTTGGTTAACGTCAGAAAATTACGAAATATGTCTCAAACAAAGTAACTAAAACTATTGACTGATGGTAACTACAGTGTTTCAACTTAGTCCATTAGCACATCTCATTCACATTATAGATAAATATCATTAAAGGATTGAGGGTTAAAAATATATTTGAAGACTATTTTTTATTACATTTCTTTTTTAAAACAATTTATTTTATAACCTAAATGTATGATTTAAATAATATATTGGAAGGAAAGGTTAGGATACTGAAGTTGTGTATCAAACATTCCCTATTCTTTCTGTGAGAGAGAAAAGAAACGCCCCCTACACACCCACATGTAGAAATTTATATTGAATAAAGACAACTTACTGGGCGTGGCTAAATAATTAATATCTAGTTTTCTTAATAAATACACTACTCGTAATATGAATTCTGATATTCCTACGTCTTCTCTGGCTTTATACCATTCGTAACAGGAACCACATTTATAAGAATTTCAAGGAAATATCTGAAAGGTGTTACGATTTTCAATCGTAAGAAACTAATCTGAATTCCAATAGATCACCAAACTTCATATAACTGCTTTTATCCCATTTAAAGGGTACATAATATCAGAGCTAATAATTCTGCAAAGGCTTGGAGGTACTTTTTATTTAAAAAAAAGAAAAAAACACCTTATCATGCTCATACACAAAAAGTATATTCAAAATTTACCTTCTAATAAGAGTTACAATATCCATAAAATTATTTCCAAACACTTTTTCACTATCATGTTTTTTTAACCAATAAGAGTTTCCTGTAAGTGGCTGTTTGAAGGATCTGACTATATTAAAATATATGCTCTTGCCCCGGCGTAAAAAATAATAAAGGATATTTCACTAAATTCAGGAACACGTATTAAACATCTTTGGATTCGATGCTTAATTCCGATTGTAGTGCAATCACGTGATATACTAGTTTTTATTTAAGTAATCGCGGAGATATACCCCACGATCTTATTTAATAAAGTAGCAATGATATTGCTCTGCGGAATGTCATTTGCAAATCCAAATTTTTATTTGTTCATATTAACAATAAAAAATTTCTGGTATGATTTTGTTATATACTTTCTCTCTAAATAAAAGGAATATCTTTAGTTAATTTTTATAACTAAGCTCAAGTGAATGGTTTCTAGGGAAAGAAATATCCATGAAATTGTAGAATTATCATCAATGATAAACTGTGCCCATAAAATCAGATAAATGTAATTATTTTCAAGTTTGGTAAACTTTTGGAATTCAGATTAGATTCTTACGACAAAACGGTATATATATATATATATATATATATATTAGTACGATAACGTCATAAATAAATCCAGTTGTCGACCGAGACGGGAATCGAGGAAGAATTGATGCGAAGAGTAAACAAACAAACACACACACACACACACACACACACCCTCACAATTACTTATTCATTCGCATTCAGTCGTAAGTTTCACCCCCCTTCCCTTTACTTCAAAATGCATTACAGATCCGCAATCATGGAAAGTAAATTTTTTTAAAGATATTCTGTGATAGATATATTGACTTCCAGACAATAACCTTGTTGTTGTTTTTTTTTCTAATGCCGCCTGGCCGGGAATATTGCCGACCAGGCCAATATAAGCTAGAGGGCTGAGGGGTGCGGCTTTCGTTCATATTGGCACCACAAGGGTCGGAAACCGACTTAGCCAGGTGCAACCTCAATTTTGACCGAGAAGACCCAGATGCGACAATTGGAGAGATAGTACACTCTTCCTCCCTCTCTGACTTCACAGCGGGAGTTTTCTGTCTACAGATTTCACTTTCCCATATCCGGCCTAGATATAGCACTTTTCTGGATTCGAACCGAGCACCCTCTGAACCGGAAGCCGACGAGCTACTACTAGGCTTCCTCGGGCCCAACAAAAAACTTTATTTGCTCAACTTTACAAATCTCTAAAACTGTTAATGAAACCTTTAATTTTTCGGGGTTTTTTTTCGGAGCTAGTAAAGATCTTCAGAGGGAGAACAGAGTTTAGTCGTCACTCTTTGTGCCGGAGTAAGAAAATAGTATTTAACTTTCCAGTTTATGGAGCTCATTATATCTACACCCATTATATTGGATATATTATTAAATCCTAGATGTAGTGCTCTCAGGAGGATCACGAATGGCTAAAAACTTCGATGTAAGCCACAATTCTCTAACCCATAAATATTGTCTTTGATTTTATATACATATATATATATATATATATATATATATATGAATAAAAGATACACCACAAGAACCATTCATAGACGGCTCAGGGAAAGAGGGTTGAGCTCACGGAACACTATATATATATATATATATATATATATATATATATATATATATATATATATATATATATATATATATATATATATATATATATATATATATAAACTTACACATAATAAACGACGCACGAAGAAGGAGTTATCGGAATGGGACGAAAATCGATAGATGTGATGTACATGTACAGAAAGACAAATGATTATAATTTGAGAAAAATTGGAGGATTTATTCAAGAGGAATTGCTTCACAAAGTGAAAAAGTCAATAACGCGTTGGTCCACATCTGACATTTATGCAAGCAGTTATTCGGCTTGACATTGATTGATAGAAGTGGTGGATGTCCTCCTGCGGGATATAGTGACCAATTCTGTCCAATTGACTCGTTAGATTGTCACAATCCCGAGCTGGTTGGAAGGTCCTGCCCATAATGGTTCTAACGTGCTCAATGGGGGAGAGATCCGGCGAACTTGCTGGCCAAGGTAGCGATGGGCAATCACGAAGACAAGCAGTAGAAACTCACGCCGTGTGCGGGCGGTCATTATCTTGCTGAAATATAAGCACGGGATGAAGTGGTATCAAGGGTAACACAACGGGGAGTAGAATATCGTCGACGTACCGCTGTGCAGTAACGGTACCGCGGATGACATACAAAATGATCCTGCTATGAAATGAAATGGCACCCTAGACAGACACTCCTGTTTGTCAGCCCGTATGACGGAAGACAGTCAGGTTGGTATCCCACCGCTGTCCCGGATGTCTCCAAACACGTATTTACTGGTCATCACGGCTCAGTTAAAAGCGGGGTCCATCACTGAAAACAATACTGCTCCAGTCAGTGACATTCCAGGTCGAATGTGCCCGACACCACAGCAAACGGGTTTGTCGGTGTACAGAGGTCAATGGTAGTCGGTACAATGTCCGCCGTGAGCTCAGCCCTCTTTCCCTGAGCCGTCTATGAATGGTTCTTGCGGTCACTGAAGCACAAGTGGCACGTACGATCGATCATAATGATGAACCGGGTGGCTGTGAGTGCCACTCTGACGATTGCTCGGTCCTCACGTCCTTTCGTTTCTTTACGCCTTCTGCTTCCTTCTTGACGCTGTGTTCGGCTATGGTTCACCCATTCCTGACAACATCGTCTAATAGTGGCATCTCTCCTATCGAAATGTCGAGTGATTCGCCGATTAGACCAACCAGCTTCTTTGAGCCCATCTGCATGTCCCCTCTCAAATGCTTCGAAACTTTCCTGATCGATTTCAGAGAGATCGAAGATTTCAATCCTTATTCTGTGTGGATCGTGTTGGATCGTGAAGCAGTAAGTTTATCTTAATAATACCTTTCAGGAATTGTTTTAAATCCTAGTTGAACCTTTTATTCGAAAAATCTTTTCTCGACTTACTACGAGGATTTAGTTTATTATTCGTCCTTATTACGAGGAAATCATAAATGAACCTTTCGTAGTCTATGCGAATCACGTTTTAATTTTTCCGAGTTCATTTACATCCGAGTTAGTTACTAATTAAAGAGCCAGATGGTTTATCCATTTTCAATCCTTTTAAATAATTTCTTCTGAATACTGAGATGTGTCGTAGCAAGTTACAATTTTATTCAAGACTACGATGGGTATTTGAGTATTACGAAATCGACGTCAAGAACTGCTATCTGATTGGCTGAGACCGGTTAGAGGGTTGTCCCGTGTAGTTTAGAAAAAATATCTTTCCTTGTCTATAAACTTTTATTTTTTTTTAAGCCTTCAAGTTCTAAAATTATCTTTTTCAGTTCATGCCTACTTTTAATTAAAATTAAAATTGCAATTTTTAATATAGTTTCGAGTACATTCCTATACAATAATGTATCTTTAAAATTGGAGGCGTAGCCAAAATTCATTTAAGCGAAAATAATTAGATTCTTGTCATGGTCTGTTTAAAATACAAACTACTAAATTTCAGTTGAGCAAGAAGTTATGAATTAAATTCATATTATGACACCATAATTTTATTTCCTATAGCTCACTAGCTTAGAAGTTTTAAGAAATGTTTATTTTTTAACATTATGGTTTTTATTTTTAAAGGCGCCAAAACTCTGCACAGTGGGAAAGTATTTTTACGAAAAGTTTACTTAATCTAAATAGTGATTTAAAATTTAAAAGGAAATAAATATATATATATATATATATATATATATATATACATATATATTAAATGAAATCTACACTTGTAAATAAAGTTAATTAATGAAAAGAGAAAGTGATGCAGAAAATTCCATCATCAAATGTGAACGTCAGAACGAAACTAAATACAGTCATTTTACTTCCTTATGGACTTCCTCCTCTCAGATGCGCGAAGTAACTAAAATTGGTTTCTCTCAAAATACCTATCTAAAATCAGAAGTATGTTAGTTTTTTTCCTTTGACTGTTTTTTAATTCTGATTATTTATAAAATTCCCATACTTACATCTTATATTTTGGCGGCCGAAAAGTTCGTTTGGTTTTTAACTGACAAACTTTTCATTTTCATAAATAACTTTATGGAGCAACGTGTTCACCGTTTCGTTTCACTACCAACTTCCATCTTGTAAGAAACTTTATAATTCCATCTTTCATAAAAAAATTATCTTTTTCGGCAAAGAAATGTTTCCTAATTGCATTTTGGAGTCTTCCAGGGAATTTAAACATTTTACAGTAAGAGAGTTTTGTAAAGACCGAAATATATGGAAAGCCAAAAGTACAATGTCTGGTGAATCACAACTTCCCAACCAAGATTTAATAGTTTTTACCTGGTCATCAAAGAGAGATACGGTCCTGCGATATCTCAATGGAAGATTATGCGTTTTTTTCGCTCATTTCGGACGCGTTTCATCAAGGGCTGCTTCCAGTTGGTCTAAATGGAAGCAGTATCTTCCCTAAAAGAATGCTACAAGTGAATTTATATATTTTGCAATCGTGTTGAAAGTTCAGAAATATTATGATAAATCATTTAAGTGCTATAAAGATGGTGTTCATTATAAAATAAGATCATTCCCTAAACAACCTCGTCAAGTGTTCGATGTAGCCTAGTGGTAGTTCGTCGGCACTCGGTGCTGCGTTTGCTCGCATCGAACCCTAACAAACGCCGTTAAATACCTCCTTGTTTAAGTTGGATATGGACAAGTTCAATCCGTAGACTAGAAATTTCCCCATATGAGGTCAGAGATGGGTTGGAGAGTGTACGATCCCCCCCCCCCCCGATGCCGCCCCTGGTGGTGCTCGGTCAAAATTGAGGTGACATCTGGCTAAATCTGACATCAACCCTTGTGTTACCGTTATACACATCAGCCCGCTAGCCTATATGAACCTGGTCTGGAGTTAATTCCGTCCAGGGGGGCATTAGAAACAACAACACAACCTCGTGGAGTAGAGTTTGCCAAAGTATATAATTATATAATAAGTATGTAATAAATAACATTCTAATTTTAAATAAGGGCATTTAGATGAAGCATACCAAGTGAAGTGACGAAATTATATTGACATTCTAATTTCTAATAAGCACATTTAGTAAAAAATTACGAAATGAAATAGAACACTTATAAACTGAAGTTATCGCCTCAGAAGTACACTAGCAGATATGGTTATCAGTTTTTTCCAGATGTCATTGCAGTGCCATTTTCTAGATACTCGATTTAATGCAATCTTTTAATTTATTGCCTACCGGAAATTTTAAGTAGCAATTTTTGCTTACTATAAATATCAAGAGACATTATCTCTTTAACGGGTGGTCTGATGCCCGCAAAACGTGTTGAATACTAGACGACCGGGTGATATACGGACGTTACTCAATGATTACGTTTGTTGGCGATGTTGACCACCTTTTTTCCTTCTATCTATCAGTTATTTATTAGCAGAAACCGATTAATTTAAAAAATCTTACTTAAAAGATTGCTACGAGTGAATTTAAAAATTTTGTAATCCTATTGAATGTTTAGAACGATTAGAATAAACCATTTAAATGTTATAAATATCGTTTTCATTAACTAAAATGAGATCACTTCGTAAACAACCTTGGCGGTTACAGTTTGTTAACCCTAGTGTAGTCGCGACCCTTTTCAGAACGTTAGTAGTCGCGTGTCGGTCATTTCCCCTCTGTTAGCAATACGAGAAAAATATAGATACAAAAATAGTTTTCCATGTATATTAACATAATTTCCGTTATCTAACAGATGATACCAACGATACAGTTTTGTATATTTAAAAATTAAAAGTAAATCAATAATATATTGCTAAAAAGTTAAGAGTTAATAGCATTTTGTTTAATTTAAGGAAAAAGAAAGGAGAAAACGTAATGTACTTATCAAAAATAACATGTATAATCAAAACACATACTACCCAAAAAGTATTTATTTTTATTGTTAATTTGCTAATCTTAATCAGAATCAATTTCTGAACACTTCGCACATTTCACACATATATTAAATGAATGCTCTTTGCACATATATGACCAAAATTTCCGACATTTTTCCTTTGTTTTCCTATTTTGTTTTGTTATGCAACAGATACATCGTTCCTCTTTGGGGGATCGTATATTTTGGAGGGTTCTCCACAAAATTGATTAATTTTTCTTTGTAAAGGATTGGGTAAAGTTGATGGTTTCTTTCTTTTATTTATGTGCTCCTTCATTAATTCAGGTGCATGTTTCTTCAAAATATTACGACGTGTTATCTTATCTCCCGTATTTCTTTGAAATTTAATTTGGCAGTTTATGCCAACAATATTCATTAGGAGAGAAAAACATAGAAAGTGGCCATCTATTACTTTTTCTTGATACGGAATGTGAGGCTTTCATTTCATCTACAACGACCACATCTCCTTTGTCTCATTATAGAAATTAATTATTTCTGATTTTTTTTCTGGGTTATGAGTAGAATTATCATTATGCATTGTAGAAATCAATAAAAAAGCAGCTTTTTTTGTGGGGGGGGGACACTTAACAAACAAGAGTCACATATATGAAATACAAAATTGCAGGAAATAATTTCTGTCTGCTTTGAAGGTAGTAATACTTGTGTGATCTTTTTTTTCTTAATGTTTCTACCATTGTCAAATTATGCTCCTCTAAAAGTGTCTTAGCTACAGGAACAGATGTAAACCAGTTGTCTATTTTAACGTTTCGTCCTGTGCAGATATGGAACTCATAATGTGCTTGACAACAGTATGCTGCCAGGTGCAAAAGCCTGCTGACTCAGTAGTCGCGCCGCGGTCGAAATAAACGATTTCATCTTTCAAAAGAAAACCGGGAGAAAATCTTAGTATTTCACACGTGGGTAGGAATAATACATAAGGTCAGTTTAGCAGGAATCTTATCAATACAAGTTTAAAGGGAGGGAGGGGGGTTACAGGGAAACAATTAAAAAATGTCGGGGAATCGACCAACGCGTCAATACTGATGGGTTAAAATATAAAATATTTTAATTTAAAATAAGGGCATTTAGATAAAACATAGCAAGTGAAGTGAACAAATTATATTGACATTCTAATATGAATAAGTGCATTTAGAAAGAAAAAATAATGAATTAAAATAGGACAATCATAAACTGAGTTTATCGTCTCAAAAGTACACTTGAAAATATAGTAATCGATTGCTTCCGAATGTGGCTGTAGCGCTATCTTCTGGGCATGTGGATTTAACCATCCGGTTGGTCAGAACAGGATCAAAATAGAAAAGTTCCTTTGAATCCCACCAATATACACAACAACACCTTACATGGAAGAAGACCGAAGTTTGGTGATACTCCTGGTATTTAATTTACCTTTCTCCACGACTTCTTCCATTCCACATTATTGCACAAATTCAACCTTTCATCGCTCGTCATAATTTGAATTAAAAGATGAATGATTTCGTTACGTTCCAGTAGAGAACCTTATGTGAAGGAACCGTCAAAAAAGTTTATTCCACTTAACGTATGTGGTACCCAAATATCAAAGCGATTCTCATACTGCAGCCGACTATTTTAGCTGTGTATATATCTTCTTATATATTTTTCCCTCTATGTCTTTCAGTTCAGCCGTCTTTGAACTTGCCATTAGAAATAATAGTAATTATATATATATATATATATATATATATATATATATATATATATACAGTGGAATCTCGATTATCGTTTTTCAAGGGACCGATTGAAATGAACGATAAATGCGGGAAAACGATAGATGCGGAAACATAACAAAGCAATATGATCGTTAGGACTGGATAAAATGAACGACACATACGGAAAAACGATGGATCCGAAAACGATCGATCGAGATTCCACTATATATATATATATATACTGGATGAGCCGAGGTTCTCAAAAACTTTAAAAAATCATTAAATGGAAGACGAAATTATGATAAAGATGTGTGGTTTGCAAGAAAGTGCTGAAAAAGAAGTTGGATTATTTTTAGCAGGACAAAGAAAGTCACCGACAGATGGCGCCAACATGCGAGAGATTCTTCAGAATTATTTAAATCAAACTTGCAATAAAAGATCCAGAACCAATCCAGTGTAACGATTTCTTTTGAGTACCGTACGTGAAGACAGAGTGATAAGTCGAAGATGCAAGATCCCATGCCTCCACGATCACCCGACTTCGATCCGGTCCATTTCTCGTTGTGGGACTATTTGAAATCACTTTTGTATCGTTTATCCCCTTCAATATTGGCCAAGCTCAAAGATTATATCTGTCGTGAGGTATCTGCGATTCATTTTGGCATGTTGCAATCAGCTGTAACGGGCGTTGTGAGTCGCCTTAGTTGTGTCGTATAATGTTCTGGAGGTCTTGTTGAACAACTGTTATAGTGTGAATAAATGAATGGAACGTACTGTTGTACTGTTCACTGTATTTCGGGTCATCAGCGCTATCTACTGGTGACTTTTTCAACTAACTCTTATATTGCTGCCAAAAAATTTCCGACTTCCGTGAGAGCCCTTTCTTGCAAACTGCTCTTTTTTATCATAATTTCTTTCTTTTTTATGAGCCTTCTCCCAATTTAAACCCAACCCGCATTCCAAATTATCTCTTTTAACAAAGCATAACACCTCTTCTAAACTAGGGCCTAGGAATAATTTAATTCATAATTTATAATTGACCTTAATGCAAGTGCAGCTGAATCTTCTCCTGGCAGTAGAAATTCCAATCCCGAAATCTATGTTTAAAACCCCACCAACATGACCATATATAATATAACCCACAAACTCCAGTGAAGTTAATACACTGGGGTTTGTGGCTGGTGTGCGCACGTACGCACACACATGTACACTCTTAGGCAAAAATACAACGCACAAAGGAATTATCCGGATAGAAAAAAAAGATGTGATGTACAGAAAAACAAATGATTAAAATGAGAAATATTGGAGAATTTATCAAGAGAAAGAGCTGCACAAAGTGAGAAAATAAATAACACGTTGGTCCAACTCTGACCCTTATGCAAGCAGCTATACGGCTTGTCATTCATTGATAGAGATGGCGGATTTCCTCCTGCGAGAAATCGTGTCAAATTCTGTCCATTCGGCGTGTTAGACCGTCAAAATCCTATCTGGTTGGAGGGCTCTTCCTATAAGGCTCCAAACATCGACGTATCGCTGTGCTATAACGGTTCCGGGTGGCAACCAAAGGGTTCCTGCTCTGAAATGTAATGGCACCCCAGACCATCACTCCCGGTTGTCGGCCCGTATGGCGGAAGACAGTCAGGTTTGTATCTCACCGCTGTCCAGGACGTCTCCAGACACGTAATCACTGATCATCGGGACTCAATTCAAAGCGGGACTCATCACTGAAAACAATTCTATTCCAGTCATGACATTCCATTTCTAATATTCCCGACACCACTGCAAACGGGCTTGTCGATGTACAGAGGTCAAAGGAAATGGGTGCAAGGGGCTCTATGAGCTTATCCCCCTTTCTCTGAGCCACCTATGAATGGTTCTTGGGGTCTCTGAAGCACAAGTTGCACGTACGATTTATGATAATGATGAATCAGGGGATGTGAGGGCCGATCTAATGATTGCTCGTTCTTCACGTTCTGTCCTTTCTCTATGCTGACCGTTTCTTTTTTCACGCTGTGTTCGACCATGGTTCACCCATTCCTCCAACATCGTCTAATAGTGGCATCGCTCCTATCCAAATGTCGAGTGATTCGCCGATTGGACCACCGATCGGATTTCTTTGAGTCCAACTACACCTCCTTTCTCAAATGCTGACATCTTCTCATATTGTTCGCGCACCTGTATGCGAGGTATAGCTACTGTCTACCCGAGTACACTGAATGAAATTCGTTAAGAATTTATGACCTGGAATAGAAATTTCTCCTCTTTTATATCCTGCCAGTTGCGCAATTTAGATGTTCTACAGCGTGACATGTTCATTCATTGGCAGCCAAAATTTAAAATTTTGCATTTTCCGTCGAAACCTGTATGCATATGAATTTGTGTCCAATTTGCATTACCCCTCCTTGGTGCGTCTTTTTTTTTCTTTATTTGGTCTAAAAGTGTATTAATGACCTCACCGTAGGGATATATATAGTCGTTGCACAGAGGATGCGTAGCATTTAAGTCATCGAAAATGAATCTATCATTGTTAATATTTTTATTTTTAAAATCTTCATTGACATTCATACAATTTTGATAGGGAAATGTAAGTAGAAATGACGGTATACGGTGAGTGGTTCGGGAGACAGACGATAATCTCAGTAGTGTTAATAACTCTGTGAAGATATCCCCAAGCAAGATTTATCAGTATAACTTTAGAATTTGTTAATTTCCCTTAACCCGTCCAAGCTTCAAAATAAGTTTTAAATAAATGATATTTATATGTACCATATTATAATAAATTTAGCAGAATTTTTAATGGTTATGAACATTAAGGAAAATATTATTACGCATTTATTGATGTGACTTAGTAGTTTATATATATATATATATATATATATATATATATATATATATATATTATTTTAAAATCCTTATACGCAGTCCGTGCATGGTGTGACGAATTTCTTTAGGCTGGAAATTTGCAGTATGTGACGTAGTTCTGCGGACGCAAATTTGCGCATGTGTGTTGCCACAATTGCATAGGAACTAATAAAATTGAATTTTAGGACAGGATTATCATTTTTATGTATGTCAGAGCTTATCAAAACTAGTTTCGTCAACTTTTCAACAATCATTGAGGAATTTGAATATCGAAATATACTTCATGTTTTCTACCCAACATAGAGAAGAACTTTGCTCGAATGGTAATATGAATTAAAATATTCTTACCTTAGCTTATTACTACTCATATCAGTTATCTTGAAACATCTGAGAGGAAAAATATTTAACGAAATAGCTGAAAATTATTAAGGTGTTTTGTCGTAAGAATCTAATCTGAATTCCAAAAGTTTACCAAACTTGAAAATAATTACATTTATCTGATTTTATAGGCACAGTTTATCATTGAGGATAATTCTACAATTTCATGGATATTTCTTTCCCTAGAAACCATTCACTTGAGCTTAGTTATAAAAATGAACTCAAAATATTCCTTTTATTTAGAGAGAAAGTATATAACAAAATCATACCAGTAATTTTTTATTGTTAATATGAACAAATAAAAATTTGGATTTGCAAATGACATTCCGCAGAGCAATATCAATTGCTACTTTATTAAATAAGATCGTGGGGTATATCCCCGCGATTAGTTAAATAAAAACAAGTATATAACGAAATTACACTATATTCGTTATTAAGCGTCGAATACAAAGATGCTCAGTACGTGTTTCCGAATTTAGTGAAATATTCTTTATTATTTTTTACGTCGGGGCAAGAGCATATATTTTAATATATTTCGTAACAGTTATCTTGAAACTCCTGAGAGGAAATAGGTTTCAAGTAAATTGCTGAAAAGTATTGAGATTTTCAATCGTAAGAATCTAATCTGAATTTCAGACATTCACCAAACTTGAAAATAATTACTTTTCTCTGATCTTTTAGGCATGGTTTGTCACTGATGATAATTCTAGAATGCCATGGATGTTTCTTTTCTCTAGAGCGGATTCATTTCACCTAATTTATAAAAATGTACTCAAAATATTACTTACATTTAGGGATAAAGAATATAAAATTCCTACCAGCAATATTTTTATCGTTAGTATGAACAATTCATAAGTTCAAAAATAACACGTCCATAGTTATAAATTTATACGGGTAAGTTAGCTACTGAAATCCCGATCGCCACTGGAATCACAGCAACAAAAGTAACCCCCCCCCCCCCAAAAAAAAAACGAACCGCCATCAGCGCCAAAGTAATAAAATTTAACTAAAATAAACAAATTGAGACCTGAATTTTTGGTGGCAATAACCTGGTTGCAAGAGCATTCCTGTATTCAAATAAACTAATTTTTCTTTTTTTCTCTCTTTCTTATCCTTTTTTCGTTTTTTTTTCTTGTATAGTACACAGTAGAATACATAAAACACCAAATAAACAATATAATAATATAATAACATATAATAACAAGTAATATCATGAAACATATATAACGCAGCTTGCATATGTTACACTATATTAGAATGCAAATCAAATAGAACAGAAAAGGAAATTTGCTGGTGGATAATTGAATTTCTAAATACACAAGGTACGATTACATTTCAGAGTTATTGATAACATTACAAGCAATTTATAATAAATAATTCAATAAAGTAAATTTCCTATGCATTTATCACAGTGCAATTTCAATTTCGTTATACTAAGTCTACACATACAATCCCATATACATAAACACTTATAAAGAAAACATAACATACAACTATTACGATATAATGCATTTCAAAAACACATATTAATATTGCATATGTATTAAATACAAAAAACTTATTAATGACAGTAATACAATTTAAATCATACAGTATAATAACTATTCTAAATACAAGTACAAGGTACTTCAAATACATAGTGCACTATAGATTTTTTTTCCGAACATTTGTAAATAATATTGCACAACTGTCAAAACAGTTAATTATACACCAAACAATTTTTCTTTCTTTCTTTGACTTAATCAATGCAAACCTATAATTACCCGACTTGGATTCGAACTCGTGAACTACCACTTGGTGGTCCCGTACTGAACAATTCATAAATAACAACTGAAAAATATATTCCCGCCATGTTCGGTGCCTACAAAATTTATTAAAGTAAACGTTTGGTATATCCCCGAGATTTATAAAATAAAAAATGAGTTTTTCACGAAAGCACACTATGTTCAGAAATAAGCATCGAGCACAAAATCGTTCAATACGTGTTCCCGAATGTAGTGTTATATTCCTTATTATTTTTTACGCCGGGGCAAGAGCATATATTTTAATATAGTCAGATCCTTCATTTAGTCACTAACAGGAAACTGTGACTGGTTCATAAAAGCCATGATACATAAAAAATATCTGGCAACCATTTTAAAAATATTTTTAATCTCTATTAGAACGTAAATTTGGCATTAACTTTTGTGTATGAGCAGGTGAGAGGTTTTCGAGAAAAAAAAGAAAAGACATCCATGGTTTTGCAGAATTATTAGCTATAATATACTGTACCCTTAAAATCAGATAAAAGTAGTTATATAAAGTTTGGTGAACTATTGGAATTCGGATTAGTTTCTTACGACTGAAAATCGTAATACCTTTCAGATATTTCCTTGAAAATCTTATAAAGGTCGTTCCTGATACGAATAGTATAAAGTCAGAGAAAACGTAGAAATATTAGAATTCATATTGCCAGTAGGGCAATTATTAAGAACACTAGATATTAATTATTTAGCCACGCCCAGTAAGTTGTCTTTATTCAGTTTAATATTTCTTAGTATACTTGTGCGTGTGTAGGAGAATCATTTCTTTAGTCTCTCAAGGAAAGAAAATGGAATGTTTGATACACCCACAATTAACATAAATGATCAATATATATTTATTAGATGCTAAGTCCCGATGCCATGGGGCGTATTTCAGTAAAAAATATTATTAGTAGTGATTGTTATACCGGTATATCGGATACCAGTATTTCGTGCTATTTTGCAATTACTTAAAACCAGTATTTCGGTATTACAAAAAATAAATATTTTTTTATCAAAAGTTTTGAATTAAATTATTGGCCATCTACTGTTATTTGAAGTACTCATTTTTTACCTTGATGTGGCAGTGCTAACATAAATCATTTGCTGTCTCATTTTCATTCCGTTTCGATTAGTGGTTTCAATACCGGTATTAGCTATAAATGAAATAAAAAATACAATAATACAAAAAATGCATTTATTTAAAACCGTCAGATGAAAGACCAAAATGTTAGAAGATTGAGGACTTAGAGGCAAATATTTAGAGAAAGTATATCACTCATTATTAACAGTACCACTAACCAACATAGATGCAGAAAGTATATTTTTAACTGTGTGTAATTTGTGCACAAAAATATATTATCGGCTTAATGACAGTTTAATAGATACATTATGTTTTCGACACAAAGCTTTTGAGCATCGTAATGTAAACAGGGTCTGTCTGCCAAACAAAACGTCCTTGCTCGTGTTCTCAGCGTTTGCAACTTTAAAGATTTACTAAGAATTGTATGGTAAATACGCAATATGTTTTGTATTCATAATAACTGAATTGTATGTTACATGCCACTACACACATAGCTATAAAGCTCATTGACAGAAATAGAGTTCTTTGTTGTTGGGAGAAGCCTGTCTAGTGGAGCAATCTAAAAATTCTCTGAAACATTCATAGTCAAAATAATCTGAATCAGAAAACTGCCTAGTGAATTGGAACGTATATCATACGCATTAGAACCACTCTCCTCACATCGTTGATCCGTATAATTAATGCACACGCAGGTAGCAAGGGGGAAAATGAGTGTTATTATTCGATAATGGAAAATAGTCTGAAACGAGGACCTTGTCCCAGGCTGATGAGAGAACCCTCGCAATTTATAGAGGAAGATTCTCCGATCCGTTTTTGGTGACTTTTGTGATGACGGAGTTTGGAGAAAGAGAACTAACTCTGAACTATATAGGCTATTCAGAGAACCGGGCATTCTGAAGTATCATAAAATCCAACGCATGAAATGGTCCGGACACATTCTAAGAATGGACGATGACTGAAAGACGAAAATAATCTTTCTGGCGAAGCCAACATGAGTCAGAAGAAGAGGCAGACCCAAACTGAGGTGGGCGGACTGCCTCCAAAGTGACTTTGTCTCAATTAATGTCAGAGAATGGAAAGCTATGGCGCACAGAAGGAAGGACTTGTTCCGTCTTCTTGAGAAAGCCAGGGTCCAACCAGGACTGTCGAGTTACTGATGAATGAATGAATAGAAAACATATTGATAAAATCGTAAATAACGGAATTTAACAATAAGTTTCAAATCGAACCTTGACAGTTTATTAAGGTAAAACTTGACTTGAGTTTGCAAATAAAAATTTGCTTTCAGTATATATCGTCTGCGCTGCTGTTACGATTGCATCACTTACTTGAAATCCTAACGCCAAAACAAATTCATCTCACTTATTTTCTGAATCGGAACGGTCTGAGATGTTAGCAAACTTTAACAACGAGTTGCTAAACTTCTACATCAACAGTAGAAAAATCTCATTTTCACGCCACCTCTTATAACTGTCGAAGACCAGACTGTTTTTAAACCTATAGTTTTCTTACCTATTTGTTTACTGCAACTTTGTGTGCACATTCTCTTATTTTAGCGTCTGTAGTTTGCGAAATTTTTTGCAAGGGGAAAGAAGAATCAGATTAGAAAAAAAAAGTAGTATTAAACAAATTTTCAAATAATAATATCTAAAATGTCATTACTTTAAGAGTAATGAAACACACAATATGGACTTGTTTAAAGATGAAATTTTAATTAGGAGTTTTTGACCTAGAATATGTTCGATAACTCAGTAAGAGAAAAGTAAATTATTTTTCCTACATTTTAAAATATTTTTCTTATTATTCAAATTTAGAAAGAATGAATTAAATGAAAAATATATTTTTCCTCAAAACTACAAATTATGTGTTTTGCATTGAAGCCAACTGAACATAATATTCACAATAGGTAAATGATTTTTATGTTTGCTGACCATATAATTCAAATTACTTAAGTATATCCATATTTTTGAATAATTATTCATTTTCTGCATGTAAAAATATTTTTTCTTGTTGCTTTACTCCAAATGCAATCTTGGAGATAAAAATCAGAGCTTTAATAATATTTTATATCGCCTTGGAACATCCATAACTAAAAATGTTAATATACATTATATATGTTTTTTTTTATGTTCGTTAAGCAGAGATTCCACAACATGAGGGTGTAATTATTTTAAGTGTCTGTGTGAGAAATTCCTTAGGCTTAACCTCTACTTGTTTATGGTTTACAATCATGTGACATTATTTTTGAAATTTATCACGGATATATGAAGTACTTTTTCACTAATATCTATCTACTTACAAATCTGCGAAATAACTTCATAAAACATTATTATTACTCCCACTTTTTATTTCTTTTTCTTCATTATATTTTACTTCGAAGCATGTGACTATGTGGCAATATTTATTCTTAATATTCTCTCTGAAATGGATATATCATATTAAATAATTTCTTAACACACAACACATTAATATTTTTTTAATTCCGAAAATTAGAAACTAAAACATTGATTCATTCTGAGGAGCCTCCCACTAAACTAACCTGAGCCAATGAGAGAGCAAACAGCACTAGTAAATACTCCCCATTCTTTCTACAGCTAGACGCAAACATGAAAAACGCTATTCTGACAATTCATTATTCGTAAAGAAGCAGCATTATAATGCCAAAAACTATCGAAGCTATTGAAGCATATTTATTCTGTTAATAAAACTATATTAGTTAATTTATCCCTTGCTTTAATATTTTTTTGTTTGCCAAGAAAGTTCCTCTAGTTAGAAACAAACAAAAACAAAACAAAACTCATTAATTAGATGTTGCTATACAAGCAGATATTTAGTATTTTTCAAGGATTTTGTGCATCGAAAAACTTGTTCAGTATTTAAATGCCAATACTCACATTTTGTACTCATGTCAGATTACTCGTTGTTCAGATGGCAGAGTCCTCCCCGTTCAAAATAAATTTGCATCAAAACTAATAACATTCAGATGAATATGCACATTTTATCAAGCTGTCTTCTTGAACAGTTATAGTCTTAAATTTTAACCAGATCCAAGCAAAACGGATTATAAACATACTATAAACTATCTACATTCCGAATTAGTTTTGCAACGGCAGACTAAGGAAACTGTCCGTAAACATACTTTAGTAAATCTTTTCTATGCTTAATCGAATTAACGGAAACCCTTAAAGCAACTAGTTGGTTAGATAAATGTCATTAATTTCAATCTTGCCATATAATATTTCTTTCATTGTGGGTCCTTGCGGGTGTAACACTTCTCAGAACGTTTAAGTGTCTCAGGCTAGGACTTTACGTACTTTAACTTTGAGGTCTCTTAATGAAGCTCTTAAAATTTCGGAATAAATCTCTACACTTTGTGATTGATCCCGGAAATCAGTAAGCAGTTTTCCCTGTATTTCTTATACGGATTCCTGCACTCTTTTTATTCATCTTTTTCCTAAGAACGATGAAATACTTTTGTTGTTTACAAAATAACAACAGTATTTGAGATAAAATAAAATCTTTTATGTAAGATAATTCAGATGTAATAAGAACGTACTAAAAATGTAATGAAATATTTAAAAAAGTATCAAAAAGTAAAGTAACCCTATCTCCGGACTACAGGAATCCGAATTTATACCTTAACGAACTGTACTAGAATCAAGACTCAATCCTCATATGCTCCATATAAGGAAAATCAGTCCAAGATGTTACAAAAATCAATCAGATGTATTCCAGTACCTATATGTACGTTCTTATCATATTTGCGTTTCAAACAAGTCAATTTAAAAAGAGGCATACGAAAAGCTACGGCTTATTTTATGATGGTATGGTATGTATAAAGGTCAAAATATTAAGAAATTACTTTCTATGACATTATTAAAAACTTTGTCTTTTATTAAAGATGTCTTTAGTGGCAATTCTGTTTAAATGTTAATTTATAACATATATTAGAATATTATTCATATATGATATTTTTATTTTTTTTTCATTCTTACAAAGGTAAGTTTCCGCCTCATTACATAGTTTTGATTTAAAATTTTAAAGCATGTTAAATAAAATTTAATTTAAATTCAATCACTGGAATTTTAAAAAATCAGAAAATAGTTTCCACCAAAAATTGCAGTTTTTACTTCTACGTAATCCTTGGTTGAGTGTGTAAATGAAATATCTTTACTGAAGAGACATCTACCTTCTCTTAATTCATGTGAGATCGGATTCACTCAGAGGGGAAATATTCACTATCCAGATCTAACCCTTGGTCGTCACCACTAAGAATTGATTTATTATACAGTGGAGTCCCGATAATCTGAAATTCGGTAATCCGAAAGTCCGCTTAAGGCTGCTATGTACAAATTCCATTGGATTCGCTCACCTCAATGTTAACCTATGGAGAAAATTTGTCCACGGATTGCCGACTTCGATTCAAATTTTTTTTTTTAATTGTACTCCGTCATACAGAAAGAAATTTTACACCTGTGTACCGCTTCCGTTTTTTTTTTAAATGCAATTAATATTTTTTAATTTAAATTATTCGGGGAAAAATCTGGTATAGTGTGTTTTAACGCTCATAAATTCCTTCGGTGGACGAAATTTATAAAATGAATCCGGTAGAGTACTGCAGAAAAGTTCAAGCTATCTGACAATACCAATTTTATTTGATTATCAGCATTTATGTAGCTGTAAATAGCCGAAACCAAAAGTCAAAAAGGACTAAGGTTACAATAAAACTACAGTGATACTAAGTAATATAAAGTACACTTCTGTAAATTACAAGAAAATTCAAAGTTAGACAACAGTAGTATAATAAAGTAGGACACAGTAGAATAAACAACACGTGTTTATGCTAATGCTAAACTGACAGTAACAGTAACGACGCACGTTTCCAAATGTCGAGCACTGTGACGTTGTTAGAACAATTTACACTCTACTGTACTCTACTGCACTAGGCAGCGTTCTGCACTCTTATCACCCGTTTCGTCCCAAGATTTGGTTTTGTTTAGACAGATCTCATAAAATAAACAGTGTAATCACACGTAATAAGTAATATTTATATAATCCCAAGTTATTATGTAATTAAGTTTATTTTAAAAATGATTTCGCTTAATCCGAAAAAATTCGTTATTCCGAAATGAGTCTGGTCCCAATCATTTCGAATTGTTGGGAGTCCACTGTACAATGCGCGGGAGCACCATGTGTACCCATGGTGTAGTGGTTATCACATCTGACTAACACGCAGAAGGTCGCAGGTTCAAAACCTGGTGGGTGCACGTCATGGTGTGTAATTTTTTGCACTCGATCCTGTCAGATAATGATATTTCTTATCATCTGGAAGGTCTTTTCATATTTCGTTGCACTTTCAATGTATTAGGACATTATTATTTCCTGATTATCTTCATTTTATAAAATCCATACAGATCTTTTTTCAAGAATATTCTATAAAATATGATTTCTAAAATTCACACTCGACAGTAAAAATAATTCACACACGATAATGGCACCCCATGTGGAAAATGTGTAATCTAAATAAAAGCTTTCTTTTGACCGATCTATGCTGTTATCAGTGATTGGTGTCTTGCCTCTGTCATATGCAATTTTCGTCCGTGTGCCACAATTGTATTTTTGTATTCCGTTCGCAGAGCTGTTTGTTGTGCGTGCATAACGCGTCCGTTTTTGTGATACACGTACCGTTCCAACGATATTTAGGGTTTTCGCATGTGCTGAGCATTTTGCGACAGGAAAAAGTGGACATAGCCCTTCGGAAATTTGGAGTTTCTGTAACCATAACCGTAACCGGGCTCGCCACTTTGTTGCCGTTCACAAAATCCCGTGTTCATACCTCTGGACAACTATACGTGAAATATCATCTCGATTGATTCAACGGAACGGCCGTTAGAGGTCCAAATATCGGCAAAGTTTTTTTATGACCACCATGTACTATATTAATTGCAACGGGGCTTGTGTGTCATATTACACTCTTAGACAAAAAAAAAACGCACCAAGAAGGGGCAATGGAAATTGGACATACAGTTTTCGACGGAAAATGCAAAATTGTAAGGTTTGGCGGTCAATGAATGAACATGTGACTTTTCAGCTCATCTTAAATGCGCAAATGGGAGGATATTAAAGAGGAGAAATTTCAATTCCAGGTCATAAATTCTTTGCGAATTTTATTCCTATTCGGTTAACTCCTCCCTAGTGCGTCGTTTTTTTGTCTATCAGTGTGTGTATATATATATGTATGTATATATATATATATATATATATATATATATATATATATATATATGTGTGTGTGTGTGTGTGTGTGTTTGTTTGTGTGTGCGCTGTTTGTAGTGTATTAATTCACTGGAGCTTTTGGCTCATATTATATATGGTCATGTTAGTGGGTTTTTAAACATTGATTGCGAGATTGGAATTTCTAATGTCTGGAGAAGATTCAGCTGCACTTGCATTAAGGTCAAATATAAATTATGAATTAAATTATTCCTAGGCCCTAGTTTAGAAGAGGGGTTATGCTTTGTTAAAAGAGATAATTTGGAATGCGAGTTGGGTTTAAATTGGGAGAAGGCTCATAAAAAAGGAAGAAATTATGATAAAGAAGAGCAGTTTGCAAGAAAATGCTCACACGGAAGTCGGAAATTTTTTGGCAGCAATATAAGAGTTAGTTGAAAAAGTCACCAGTAGATGGCGCTGATGACCCGAAATACAGTGAACAGTACAACAGTACGTTCCAGTCATTTATTCACACTATAACAGTTGTTCAACAAGACCTCCAGAACATTATACGACACAACTAAGGCGACACACAACGCCCGTTACAGCCGATTGCAACATGTCAGAATGAATTGCATATACCTCACGACAGAAAGTATCTTTGAGTTTGCTAATATTACTGGAGATAAACGGTACACAGGTGATTTCAAATAGCCCTACAACCAGAAATCGATTCGGGTGATCGTGGAGGCGTGCGATCTTGCATCTTCCACTGATCACTCTGTCTTCATCTATGGTAATCAATAGAAATCGTTTCACTGGATTGGCACTGGATCTTTTATTGGAAGTTTGATTTCCATAATTCTGAAGGATCTCTCGCAAGTCAGCGCCATCAGTCGGCTTTTTTTTTTTTTCTGCTAAAAATAATCAGACTTCCTTTTGAGCCCTTTCTTGCAAACTATACTTCTTTATCATAATTTCGTCGTGCATTTTATGAATTTTTAAAGTTTTTGAGAACTTTTAACTCACTCAGTATATATATATATATATATATATATATATATATATATATATATATATATATATATATATATATATATATATATATATATATATACACTCAAGAGCCAAAACATTATGACCACCTGTCAATAACGAGTTGACCCACCTTTGGCGCGCAACACAGCTTCAACCCGCCTTGACATGGATGCCACAAATCCTTGGTAGATGGCCGGAGACAGATTGTACCAGATATTTAAGCAACGGTCACGCAAATCCGAGATATTGCGAATTGGTGGTCTTTGAACTCTGAGCTGCCGTCCCATGACATCCCAAATGTGTTCTATCGGATTGAGATCCGGTGAGTTAGGTGGCCAGGACATTAACTGGAATTCAGCGTCATGTTCCTGGAACCACTCCAACACAATTTTAGCCTTGTGACACGGGGCGTTGTCCTGTTGAAACATTCTATTTCCAGCTGGAAAAACAGAGGCCATGTAAGTGGGCAACTGGTTGCAATGATGTTCAGATACCCTGTAGCATTCATGGTCTGCTCTACCACAACCACGGGTCCCAGAGACGCCCAAGAGAACGTCCCCCAAAGCGTAATACCGCCACCACCGGCCTGTGTATGACCTACTGTACATTGAGGGAGCAACAGTACGCCTGGAAGACGGCGTATCCTGACACGGCCATCGGCGTGATGAATGACAAACCGTGATTTATACGAGCAGGCAACTCTCTCCCACTGATCCATGGACCAGTCGCGATGTTCCCGGGCCCAGCGCAGGCACAATTGTCGATGACGCTTGGTCAGCAAAGGCACACGAGTGGGACGTTTGCTGCGTAGCCCCATATCCAACAGTGTCCGCTGGATGGACAGTGTGCTGCGATACTATTCTACTTGGCCCTGCATTGTATTGGGGTGTCAGCTGAGCCACTGTCTGGCTCCGGTTTTGCTTCACCATGCGAGACAGTCTCCGACGACCTTTTTCTTTGATAGCGTGTGAACGTCCAACACCATGTCGTCTACTACTGGTTTCACCGTCATTCATCCACTTTGCATAAGTACTAACAACTGTAGGTCGCGAACAACCCACGAGTCGTGCAGTTTCGGAAATACTTGTTCCGAGCCTTCGAGCCATTACAATCTGCCCTCTATCAAAGTCGCTTAGATCCGCAGCATTTCCCATCACACACAGAAGTAAGAGAAAGAATGATTCTTCAGACTCTCCAGCAGCAGTTAAATACCACTTCCACCTGATCATGTGCCTTCCACGTCATCCAGGCGAATTCATTGCAAAATGTAGGGGTGGTCATAATGTTTTGGCTCTTGAGTGCATATACACACACACATATATATATTAGTGATGCGACATCGACAACAAAACATCGATGTTTCGAAACATCGATATTCAATATTAAAACATCGATGCTAATAAAACATCGCTCCAAAACTATCGATGTTTTCAAACATCGATGTTTTTGAACATCCAATTTTTTAAAACTGGATTAGTAGTTCATTAATGCTACTTCAGTTAGTCGTGTGTGGGGGGGGGGGGGAGGGATTTCATTTTACTCTCTGACTGGGCTGACACAAATGACAAAAATGTGGTTGCTAGAGTCAGCGCATATCACAGAATTGTCACGATACATTTTATTACTTTTACCAGAAAATGGAGGAAAAAATTATTGCTATAAAAACAATTGATAGTACCAAAGCCAAAAAGAAAAATCCTTGATGTTTTCTAACGGAAATTGGTTGAATGTGAAAAGTTATTGTAACTATCAAATCATATTTATTTACAAGTTGGAGAATAATTTACTTCCAAGAGGTTTAAATAATTTAGTAAAAATAATTAATTCTGAAGTTCATAACTATAACACAAGACACAAGGTTTCATATCGATAGAGTATAAGGCAAAATCATTTAAAAGAATTTTTGACTTTGATTTAATAGAGTTTAATATGAAAAAATTAATAAGAAAATTTATTAACAAATCTTTTATTTTCAAATTAAATAATACTAAAGAAAATTACATATATTTACACCAATTTGAAGTACTGATGCAAAACCAGGGTATGGGGGAAAAGTGAGCAAGTTTATTTTTTCTTTACTGTAAATAACAATTATTGGGGCATATAATTATTATATGCCCCAATATTTATTATCTACAGTTTGTAAAAGAAGAAGTTTGTTAACTTTTTCCCCCTTAAGTCGGCTTCTTTTTTCACTAACTATCCCACCAGCTAGGGAAAAAACTCTTTCTGATGGGACGGATGTCGCCATTACTGATAAATACTTAATTGCAACTTTAACCAATGTAGAATTCTTATAGTTATAATTATCAGAGTAAAATGTGAGGGGGTTGTCGTTTAGTTTAAAAACTGGTGCTTTGAAGTAAACTGCAAGTTCGGGCACCAAACTATCTGTGTCAAGCTCCTCCAACAGCTTCGACCTCTTTCTTACACTCCAGTTATCTTCTACCATCTTGTGGTGATCCTCCAAAAAATCCTGTTCTGCACAGAATAATAAATACATGTAAATAATGTTGCTAAGTTTTAAATATGGCCCAATCTTAAAAAAATTGATTTACCTCGAGAAGAAGCTGGTGTTGGAGTCAATCGTCCGCCCTCAGAATCTGATGATTCACTCTCTTCCTTGATCTCATTGTTAAGCTTTCTGATCCAGGTATCCAGTGCAGCCTTGTCTTGGAAGTGAAGATTTTTAAATCGGGGATCCAATAAAGATGTCATTGCAAAAAATTGACTGTTCTCAATGCCACCAAATCTCTTATTGTATTGAGCTAGAACACTTTCCTTCAGCTTTTTTCCTAGCTCTGAACTGCATGACACCACATTTATTTTATTACGCATCATTTTTAGTATCGGTATAACAGAGCTTGCTGTCACGAACTTTTCTCCAGATGCTTGTGTTGTTGCGAATTCTATACTTTGGAATAATGTACAAAATTCTTGTAAAAACTCCATGTCCGTGGCTGAGGGCATTGGCGGAGCCGATTTATTGAAGTTAACAATACTCGCAACAACCTCCCTCAACTTAAGGAATCTTTCTAACATGTAAAAAGGGGAATTCCACCTTGTCGATACGCTCTGAATCAGTATAAGTTCTTATTTTTTTCTAAGTTCATCACTTCCTACCACGCTTTGCTTGAACCATTTCACAATGGTTTTCACTCTATCTATAATTGAAACAGCGTCTGGTACTGATTCATATGATTTTTGTGCCATTAACTTTAGAAGGTGGGCAAAACAGCAGCTGTGCTTTTTTTTCCCAAATGCTTTTTCCATCGCACTTACAATGTTACTTCCCCCATCTGTAACGACTGCTGTAACTTTCTCTGGTGTGAATCCCCATTCTGAACACGTATCTGTGAGATAACCAGCCAGATTTTGTGATGTGTGATTTTCACGTAGCTCATAAACTCCGAGAATTACAGACTCGAATGCCCAATTTTCGATAAAATGAGCTGTTACTCCAAGAAAACTTCTCGTCCGGTAAGTTTCCGTCCAAATATCTGTTGTGAGACACACATTTGAGACATTGCTCAGTCGCTCTTTTAACATAAATGACACTGATTCGTACTTCTGATCTATCATTGAATCTATTGTTCTTCGTGATGGAACAGTATATAAAGGCACAGTTATTTTTAACAAGTGTTTAAAAACCTCGTCTTCAATGATTGAAATCGGCTGAGAATCTCTACAAATCATGTAAAGAATAGCTTGAGAAACTTTGTTGTGCATATCTCCACCATCTTTAAAAGAAATCACATTTGTGAAATTGTCTTTCAAAGTATTTTGATAGAACCTAGGAATAGTGGAATGCGAACTTACGGTTT
Source organism: Dolomedes plantarius (assembly GCA_907164885.2). NCBI lineage: Eukaryota > Metazoa > Arthropoda > Arachnida > Araneae > Dolomedidae > Dolomedes > Dolomedes plantarius. The sequence continues at coordinate 82,227,590 of OU015501.1, read as the reverse complement.
CTTCTCTGTGTTCCGTTTCAGTCACCGAAGTGCTTGGAATGGCTGGAGCCACGGCATCTGGATTGTGGGGTTTACTTTTCACCTTCGGCTTCATCGATGACTCAAAATACTCGTTGTAAATATCACCATGTTTCGCTTTCAAATGTCCACATAAATTCGTGGTATTGCCAGAAGTTTTGAGGGACTTAAGGCAAATATTGCATTTTGCCAATTTGTCAGACGTTTTGGAAAAATATTTCCAAACGGTACTTTTAGGAGGCATCTTACTAATAATATTAACGTTGACTTATATAAAACCAGAACAAAACAAAAACTTAACCTCCTCAGTACGGGCGTGGGATATCTCACAGTCGGGCGTATCACCCATGCAGCATCGTTGGAGAATGAATGAGCTTACTGGACGGGTGATATATGTATATATGCACAGCAGATCAGAAAATTTTATTATTTACTTTTGGGAGCACTAGATGGTATCCTCTATCCAAGAAACTTGGAATACACATAGTTGTGACCTTGTTTTTGAAATAATGATGGCTATGACTAACAGGCTCGCCATAGTTTTACGTAAACAAATGGAGAGAGCTATTTATTGCGACTGGCTGTCAGCGGATAAGGCACTTTTAAACTTTGCACATGTTCTTTATTTACGAGTAATTTTGTTTTTCATTAGGTGTGGGATTGTAGCGTTGGACATATATATGGGTTCGCCGTTTAGTTTTCAGACGCAATCAGACCCTGATGCTGTGAAACTTCTGATTTACTATAAATAAATTTAGTTAAGTAAATACTGTAAAAAAGTAATTAATGTATAAAACAAATATTTGTTAAAAGAAAAATTATAAATGAATGTGTATGTAACCCATGTATACTAGCTTAAATATATAGATTTATTCGAAAATGTTACTATTTTGGAATTATTTGTAAAATTAGACTTAACGCTAAAAGACAGTCGTCCTGGAGGGAACGCTAACGGGAAACACCTCCGTCCTCAGCGGAAAGCACGTGATCACAACAAACTTCGACAAAGGGTTAGATGGCCCCTCTCGTGTTTATACTATTTATAAAATAAAACCCCATGCAAGGTTCTAGAGTGTCGAGAACATTCCAAGAGCTCTAATTGGTTCATTGGTTGTTGATTGCCCTTTGTCTCGTTGCTAGGGGATCATTCCTCTTTTTGTATTTGTCCTTTTTAGAATTTAGACTTACATTTACTGAGTGTGAAAATTACGCTAGGTGGTTAATTTTCTTTATTATGGTGTTTTTCATTAAAATAAAACAAAAACAAAAAACATCGAACAACGTAAAACATCGAGCACAAAACATCGATGTTAAAAAAAAATCGATTTCAATACATCGATGTTTAAAACATCGATATTTTTATCAAAACATCGATGTTTTTAAAACATCGACATCGATGTCGCATCCCTACTCTGGAGGAAATCGAAAAGAGAGTGTAATAAAATGCCATCATCTTTATTGACTTCCAGGCTATAATCGGTGATCTGTCTCCTAAAGCCCTCAGTGGATCAAAGTCCATCTGCGACTACCAGAGTGCTCATCACTGTTATCTGAAAAGGAAATATAGCATTGCTCTACAATGGTTCCCCAGCCACTGTGGCCTCTCTGGAAACGACACAGCGAATAGACTGACTAAGGCTAGAGCAGAGTTACTTCTACCACGTTCGCCAATTTACTATCTTACTGTGAAGATACATATTAAATTTAACATCGAATCATGCCAACAAGGCCTCTATGGTGAGTCAACCGATCAAAAGACCTGGGGCTCCTTATTGAGGTCTTCTGTTATCCCTAGCCAACCCAGAGCTGTGGGCTTGGCGAACTTTCGACTCAAAACAGACCACGATTATTCAAAGGGCAAACTTTACCGTTTTAATCTGGTGGACTTTCCATTTTGCCCACAATATGGCGTCAACGATATGACTGGTGACCCACCTCCACAGTTGCCCAGAACTCAAAGACGTAGGCTTAAGTTCAAGCCTAGGCTCTTGGGCTTTCTCTCAGTTCCAGTGGAGCTTTGTACTCCGGATGTCTACAAATTCTGTTCCCGCATTACATTTTTTTATATAAAATTGAACAATGTTTACGGTCTAAATAGGCACAAACACTTTAACCAAAGGAAATGCTTTCTACGTATTTTTAAGTCTAGCAAAATGCATAATCTTACAATTTTGACAAAGATCTGATATTTATAAAAAATATTGATAGTAGTGTACAATGTTGCAACTTATTAAGGAAAGTCTGAGAAAAGTCGGCATTACGTATGATATTGTCAAAAAAAATGTAGATTCGTCAGAGGGATTTTGAGCTACTCTTAACTTTAATTCATATTCAGATAAATGTAAATTTTCATTCTTAAAAATATTGAGAATAATTTTTTTTATTGCAGTCCTTTCTGATCTTAGTTTTTTTTTCTTGAAAAATAATATGTTAAAATGTAATCGTACTTTAGAGAAAAAAGTGAAAAACTTCATAATTTTCCCTCTAAGTAATAGGAAATTTTTTGATACTTGAAACTTTCAATAGTCAGGCATGTTTTCTCGTCAGAAAAATTTGTAAAAGTTTCCTTTTAAAATATTTCAACATTATCCACTTCCAAATACAACATTTAAAAAGAACTTTATTTGCAGTATAAAAAAGTAGATTTCCAGTATATAATCTAACATATACATGATTCCAAAAAATTTCTACCTAAACACATTCTTTGTTTACACAAATAAACTCATGTCCATAAATTAAGGATAATGCCAGCTCCAGCATATAAAGGTTCAGAAACAAAACAAACGTGACTTATTCATAACGCCGATTTATTAAACAAAAGATAAAGAACAAAAAAGATTGTGTATATATGATACCATTCATAAAAACTACGATTTTTGCTCCCTGGAGCAATTTTAAAAAATATCTCCTTTACAAAAACTTAATATTACATGGTTGGTGAGATGGGTAATACATTGTATGTCTCCCATGCTATGAAATACAGTCCGTACAACGCCTAGGGATGCTGAGTTTAAAATTAGCGAGCTGATATTGGGGAAGATTACTCCACGCAGCAAGCGATGCTCTCCCAAGTTCCGGTACACATGTAGAAGGTGGTTGACGGGCTTCAACTCGGTGGTGGTCGTCGGCCAAGCATGTCCTACATATGCTCTATCGGATTCAAGTCAGGTGAGAATGCTGGCCATTGCATAAGGGTGATATCCTAAGATAGAAGGCATTCGTTTACGATGTTTGCTCGGTGAGGACGAGCGTTGTCATACATAAACACAAATTCTACGTCCATGGCACCCCTCAACAAACGTACATGTTGTTCCAGAATGGTGTCCCGATAAATGTGGCCGTTCATGGTTCCGATTTGAATATGCATATCTGTTCTGGAGCCCAGTATAATTCCACCCCAAACGAGCAATCCTGCACCACAGTAACGATGTCGTTCAATGAGACTTTGTCCGTCGTTTTGGTGGTAAAGGGTACCTTGCGTTCTCCATATGAAAGTCCTCCGTGAATCAGACTGCAAGCTAAATCTGGACTCGTCGGAAAACATCACACAAGCCCACTGTGACGATGTCCACATTGCATGTTCCCTACTTCAAGCTAATCGCTGTCGACACTGAGTTGCCGTGAGCGGAACACATCTGACAGGCCTGCGAGCATATAGACTAAAAATTCCCAAACGTCTGTATACGATTTGCCTCGATACTGTGGTACCCGTGGCAGCAGATAGCTGACGAGACAGGTGCTGTGCTCCGTCTGCTTCTTTTGGCAGTTACTGCCAAATACCGGTCTTCATTCGTCGTTCTAACTCGGGGGCGATCTGTTCTGTAACATCTACTGACATTTCCATCATCTTGGGATCGTTGCCAAAGCCTAGAGATGACACTTTGGGCAATTCCAAGTTCCTAGGATACTTTCATCTGAGTACGCCTACATTCCAGGTGGCCGATAATTCTGCCCCGTAAAAAATCCATCCACATGCGTCCTCTGTGTCATAACTATTCGGTTATGGCACGGACCAGCTTACAGAATGCTTGTGAACAATTTTACTTCTTTGCCACCATTCCTTACATATCCCTCTCTTACACTCTCGTCATTGTGACGTACTATAGGCGTCATCTGGTGGCTTCCTGTAATTTGTATATTATTCTTGAAGATATTTGTGATAATTCTACAGGTGAAATTTTTACTTTAGAGCTCGATTTCCATGTGATTCTGAATTATCCTTAATTTATGGACATAAGTGTATTTAAGAATATATTCAGAGACTTAAGTTAATTTAATTTCAATCCAAAAATATATTGGCCATAAAACAGGGAAAAATATTTGGATATGATACTTTTTAAAGTCTAAAGAACACAACCAATTTTTAAACTAAAATCATAATCTCGTTTAAAAAATGGAAAATTCTGTGTTTTTAAAGGTAAAGACATGGTCCCTTAATAGCATTTCCCTAGATTACGAATGGGATGTGCTAAAAGACAGGTTAATATTCTATAGTTAAATATTGTTCCCGTTAACAAATAAAAAGATTAATTTCTACAGTTTGAGACATATTTCTTAACGTTCCGATGGTTAAACTATGTAAATTACTCCATATATCAATTTAAATATATTTCAATATAATAAAAATAAATATGAATTTTTATTTTTTAAATAATTTACTGGATGATTGTCTCTCATCACTGTTAAAAGAAAAGCAGCTTAAAGATGACCGATTTACAACATTTCAACATTCCAATTGATCAAATTAATATTTAATTATTCCGATTTCCTTGAGAGTATTATCAGATTCAATCTCTAACATAAATAATATATATTGTAAAATGTTCTATGTATTCAGACATAGTATTTCTCTCGAGCAAACATTCTGACGGCAATTAGAACTTGAAAGTGCTATAAGACAGACCAAACAACACACCAAGTTTATTGAATTCAGACCAACCTTTTGATTTGTTCAGATATATGTTGGCGTATTTAATTTGAGTGATATCTGTATATTTCATTGAAATTCAATGTAATTAATGATTTTATGTTCAAAACATGCTAGAACTACATCTTAAATGTAATACTTGATGGACATTTAAATATCAACAGAAGTATTTTTTAAATATACATTTTAAAATATATCATTATTTTCAAATCGCAATTTTATTCTCTCATGTAAAACTTTATTTTCCCTTTATTGAACTAATTGTAGAAGTGGGCATTATAAAGCCTACTTTTAAGTTTAAAAATACTAGTATTTCGATTGTTAAATTAGATAAAGAGTGATAATAATTACTTACAGTGCAAATTTTTGAACTTTTCGGAATATTTATCTCATTTTTCAATAAATTTTAGGAGATCTAAATTTTTGTTTCCTCCAAGAGGAGATTGGGAATTCCTCAAGTTAAGAATAATCAAGGCTTTATTTTTAACAGTAGAAATCGTTATGCATGTTTGCTCAGAATTTGTTTATCGAGTTGTTCAAAACAATATATTCACAACATCAAAGTAAGATGGAAATAATTTACCAGGAGTGAGGAAATCAATCGGAATCGTAAAAGGATGCGATATTTTGATTTGTAAACGCCGTAATATTCTTTTGAAAAGTTATCTAGATCTTTCAGAATTGTAAAAAGTAATTTCAATATTTCTTATACGTAAATATTTTATGCTTTCATGCTTAGTTATTATTCCGTGACCAGTTTATTACAGACAAGAAAGGTAAATTTGTTAAAATAGTGGCAGTATTTATACATTACTACGTAACATTTTATCGTAAGGTTTGTTTCAAATAACATATGAAACCTGAAATTCGTGGCGTCTAGAATACAGTTTGTTAAATAATGCATAAATATTAAATGGTTTAAGATTTTATAAATAAATATTCATAATATTTTTTTATAATCATTAAGTGGTCTTACATCAGTCAATAATTTTAGAGACTGGCATAATTATTTTGAATATACAAATCATATATAAGAAATATTTATTTTCCTTAAAAATTTTAATCATTTTCTTGGATATATATCAGATTACTGTTGAAACATTTGTCAAGTAATACAATAATTGTATCCTTTTACAGGGGTTTGATTTTACGGTAACCAATAACATGTTCGACAATTTATATAATGTTAATATTAACAACATAATTTAAGTAAAGTTTGGTTTATTAGATTTAAAAAGCAATCAAACTCAAATGGACGTAACAAATTTTGAATTTTTTTCAATATGTGCTTATTCCTAGTTAAAATAATAATTTTACATTTTCGTGGTATCATCACTCTAGCATCGTTCTTTGGTATTTTCGGTGGTATTTGAGTATAATTAGAAATATCATAAGAAAATATTTAAAATAGAAAGTATCAAGTATGTGTGTTTTTCTTTGTTACATAACTGAAATTACACATCTAGATTTATTTGAAAGAAATTTTGCGTACTAAAATGACCTGACAATATTTTTAAAATCTTAGATAATTAAAATGTATAGAGGTAATATGTTAAAGAATGATTATAATATAAATTAGAGTAATAAACTATGAAAAAATTATTATTAAACTTAAAATTATTATTAAACTTAAAATTATTATTTAAATATTACTACATTTTGGTAGTAAAAAATATTCTGCTATGTGTGTTTAATGAAACAAAAGATCAAATTTTATAGATTAGTGTTCGTATAAAGTTGAATTTCTCATCAAAGCATCTTTTAGTCCCCAAAGTGACTTATTAATGGTACATATGATATTGGTCTCAATGTATTGTACTTAGATAAGCATACTGAGATTTGTGAGTATGTAACATTTAATACAGTTATAGTTGTTGCATTTTATTTACGCTTATATTTTGTTTAATATACCATGAGCAGAAGTTTACAATTTAAATATATGTACTCCTATATCTTAACTATTAAATTTCGACTGTAAAATGTAGTTTCTTTACTGACACAAATAATTCATAGACCTATAAAACAGCTAGTCTTTTTAAAACAAACTGAAGGAAAGACAAATAAAATTACTATTCTCGACATAAAAGCAAGAGATGAAGTATCCTGAATTATGCTCTAAACTTTTGTATTGTTTCTAATATGAGTCAATTTCTGATTTGAGTTAGTTACTAATAAAGTAAAAGCTTTTCTTTATATACATCAAAAATTACTTTTCCTCTCCTTTTTTAAAAATCGTTAATTAAATATTAAGATTGTGGCATCTTTTACCCTTTTGGACTGCTCAAAATAAAGAAGAAACTGAGAAACAATCATCATTGTAATAAGTGTAAGAGCATACGTCGGCCCGCCAAATCTAGGGCATACAACTGCGTAGAACCTGAATGACCTCATTGTCATCGGCGATCGATCCACCCACGACGCACGAAGTGCGGAGTACACAGGTCCGTGTTGGTTTAGGACAAAACGGAGCTACTGAGAGATGCCACATGGCAAGACTACAGACCCCTGCGTCCATTGTCACTCTTAGCCCGGGCTGCCGCCCGAACCCCAGCCGGACCATGAGGAGTCGCTCGACTGCTAAAGCCTTGTAGATGCTACAGTGACTCGTTCAGGGGATCTACTCCCCCAGGCGAGTCACAGTAATGTCTACCATTACCAGACTTCGAGGGCCTCACAGCGGCCCCCGTCGCCCTGGGTAGACACCACATCCGCCCGACTTCCGCCCTCCGAGGCCGATTCTCTGGTCACCCCGAGGTGTCGACGACCTAAGCCTTGATGGTGCTACACTAACTTGCTCAGAGGATCCCACTCCCCCAGGCGAGTCAGAGTCGCATCTACCATTACCAAGCACCAAGGTCCTCACAACGGTCCCCAATGCCCTGGGAGGACGCCACACCAACCCGACTCCTGCCCTCCTGCCCCTAACCGGAGACCAGGCCACCGCCCGGTTACCAGCCGGGACTACGAGGAAGTGGTGACATCCGAAGCCTTGATGGTGCTACGTTAATTCACTCAGGGGATCCCACTCCCCCAGACGAATCAAAGTTACCCTCTCCGTTACCGAGCACCGAGGTCCTCACAACGGACCACGATACCTTCGGGGCAGGCCACACCAACCCGACTCCGGCCCCCGGCCTCATCATTGTAATAAATTAAATTCAAAAATTTAAAAATTTTATCAATAACTTATATTTCCCGCATTTTTTTATAACTACAAGTAAATAATAATCCCAAATCGCAAAAGAGTTGAAACAAATAGGAAAAATCTGTATTAGAACTTTTCATGTGCTTTGATTAAGGTGACAAACTATATTTGAGCAATATTTAAGTAAAACTACAAATAAAATTATTTATAAGTTTGAAGCATGAGAAGAAAGAGTACCGTAAAATCTCGACTATAATACACATGCTTAATTTTGCGCGAAATTTTTGGGAAAAATTAAATTTCGACTGTAATACTTTAAATAACTTTTCAATATTTTATTTAAAAATTGGAAAAATATTTATTAACATAAATAAATATTGTAATAAAAATAAACGAAAACTTCAAATTCGGTAGAAAAAAAAACTTAAATTTTTAATTCAAAACAAACATTTCTGTGAAATTATCAGTCTTAATCACTTTCACCAGAATACAGCTCATCTATTGTTTGTCGTATAGTGTGTTCCAAGCTGAATTACTGTACCTCAGTAAATCGCTCAAATGGATCTCAAACCACTGTACTGTGTCATCCAAGTTTCTTATTTGTACTGATTCTCTTTCATCCTTATTTTTGCTTAGTAATATTTCCTCCTGCAGCAAAATTGTAGTGAATTTTCAAATCACTCTTTACGAGCTTAAAGCTAGAGGGATTAGTGTTTGTTTTTCACATGTCCGAGGTCATTCTGGCATTTTAGGGAATGAAAGAGCCGACTGGCTTGCAAAGCAAGCTACAAAGCTAAACACAATTGACCCTGTGAGCATCCCTAAATCTCACGTTCGCAATGAGAATCACAAAAAGACCATTCTCTTATGGAATGAGCTGTACCAGAATTCATCAACTGCCTCTTTAACTAAAATATTTTCCCCCACAATTTCGCAAAGACTAAATAACAAGCATTTTTCAGTGATTTTCACCTAACAAAATTTCTCACTGGCTACGGCAATTTGAATTGCTATCTCAAGAAATTTGGATTATCGGACACTGATCTGTGCTCCTGCGGCGTGGGCGGGGTTCAAAATGTCGAACACTTGCCTTTTGACTGCTCCAAGCTTACTGAAGGGAGAAGGGATTTTATTGTGGAATTGGATTCCTGTACCATTAGGTTTCCTCCTCCGCTTCATATTTTGTCGGCAACAAATTGACTTTTTCTCTTTCTGTAAATTTATTGCCTTTGCTGCTTCTGTTTTTAATTAGTCTTGTTTGTAATTAGTTTGTTTTTTTTTCTGTTGTTTTTCTTTGTTTGTTTTTTTGTTGATGTTTCTACTTACTTCTGTAAGCCTTGTGCTGTATTTTGTGGTGCACAAGGACTGCCTTATTTATTAATTTTAAAAAAATCTATTGTTTGTCGCTGATTCAATGTTTAAAACTACGTTATTTTGTACACGAGTATAATACGCACTCTCATTTTCGCGGACTAAAATGGGATAAAAAGTGCTTATTATACTCAAGATTTTATGGTAGTTGAAAATAAATTCGTAACATCGCTGATATAGCTCAGTTTGTAGAATAATTAAAAAAAAAACGCGGATTCAAAACCCACTTTTATAGCCTGTCTTTACGCGAGTGTCTATAAAACCTGACTATTCATCATATTTCAGAAAAAAATAAAGAATATTTTGCCTTTCCATGCTATATCAGAATGTAAAAATAATTCGTCCAAATTTGAATTCGTTGCAATAGATCTGATAACTGACTGAAAAATATGAAAATTGCCGCATGTGTTTTCTTGCAAAAATATTCTGCATATTTATATTCAAAGAAGTTTAACAAGTGAATTGTTAAATATTATAGTAGCAATCTTGAAATTGATAGAAAAACAGTCATCGTAATGTATCTGATATTAGTAAATATTTCCTTTTTCAGTCGTATTAGGCAACGGGAATCCAACTGGGAAACTTCAGCCGTCTTTTCAAATCAAATACATTTAGGCGATAAAACGGAAATACAAATTTAAAAATAAATCTTTTATCTCCTTTTTTCCCGTTTGTACCAGCACCCAAGAATATTTCAAAAAATAATCCCATCTCATTTTGAATGTGATTTTAATTACAATTTCTTCATTCTCGACGGAGGAACCGCATGAAATGCTACTTACCTTGATTCAGAAACTTAGCAGGGCAGATTCTCTCGTTCCTGCAAAAAGTTTTGATATTAAAAAATACGATCTCGCTGTTTTTCAATATAAACAATTTACGTAGTAAAATTTCCCCTTTCCTACATGCATTTTGAATATTTTCCAAAGAACTCTTTAGTAATGTAAATATCCATGTTCCATCTGTTGTGTGAAATTATTGGGTAAACATCTTGTAGAAGGAGCGAGTTTAAATTAGGAAGCATTTACCTTCGAGAATTTATTTCTTAAATGCTTACGAGAACTTTAGATAATCTTGGAAAAGCTGCATACTAATTCCCTGAAAGGAGGAGCGATCAGCTAATACTTATTCAAAGCAACAACTTCAAAACCTTATTTAAGAAAGGTTAAAACTCTTAAAATATGAATTAATAATTTTTTTTATAAATTTATTTCGGGATTTTTGGCATAAGATATGAACCCAATAGATGATGCACAAAAAATTGCACTATCTTTGTGTGGATATCATTAAAATATTTTAGGTAATTTTAAATATTTATTTTTAAGTTTTTACAACAACTTCAGTTTTAGTTCGAATTATGAGAAATTTTCTTATAAGGAAATTTAACAATAAATGCGTAAAATAAATATTTTAGAAAAATTATCACTATTTTAATTTTTAATTTCTATAAAACTTCTCTTCCTTAATGCAATAAAGTTAGAGATATTCCTGAACATTGGAAATATTTTCCAATAATGGATACAATTACCTTTGCATAATTTCCTGACATAATTATATTAAAATTACCATAATTTTAATCTAATATTTTGAGTTTAAATCTAAAATTTTTTCCCTCGAAACCTGTGCCTCCCTTCTTATCTCGTGTCACGCCCCTCGTATTTTAATATCCCCAGTCTAGTACTGTATTTGTGTAAGTGTGAATAATGGTCTATATCTCATATAACGTATATAACTGTCACATTTAAGCTGAGATGACAGTTATATACGTTATAGGCTCATAAAACGTCACTGTAACCGGAAAGGACAGAATCAATGGTTTTTCGTGATTCGTCAAGCGTTTCAAATTATTTCTATTGCTTTTACATTTTGCAGTTTGCTAATTTCTAATACCTTTTTTTTTGATTTCTTGAAGTTAAAAACAATTTCAAACATTTTAGATGCTTGTTTATGGCATAACAAAAGTCATTACGCAAAAGTCATTACTTTTCCTGTCTGAGACAAATTACACTGCAGGCCACCCAAATTGCAACACCAAGAAAAACAAGAGATATCACAACAAAATTTATTTTGTAGATAACATGTTGACCAAGTATCAAATGATTAAATTTATAGACTTCTGTGAAGTGTGGTTCCTGCCAAAATCAGTAGCCAGAGTAGCCACCATTGTTTGAGATCACCGCTGCCACACGCCTCGGCATTGATTCAAAGAGACTTTGGATAAGATCTTGGGGTACAGCAGACCAATCAGCTTCCACACGTTGCCAAAGTTGATCTGCTGTGGCAGCTGGGGATGGAATCTGGGTCAATCGCAGAGCAACCATGGACCACATGTTTTCTATCGGCGGAATATCCGGAGAGCGAGGCGGCCAGGGAAGCAATTCAATCTGGCGATTGACGAATAACCGTTGGACAATGCGTGCCACGTGTGGTCGCGCATTATCCTGTTGAAATATGGCTGTGGGCAAGGCCTGAAGGTAAGGAAGCACAACTGACTCCAACACCTCGGAGATGTAGCGCTGGCTGTTTAAAGTACCGGCAATGCGTACTAGAGGTGTGCGAGAGTAATATCCAATACCGCCCCATACCATAATACCCGGTGCAGGACCAGTGTGGCGGTGCATAACGCAGCTGTTCAGCATCCTCTCTTCACGGTGTCTCCAGACTCGAATGCGACCATCGTGGTGTTGCAGACAGAAGCGTGACTCGTCAGTAAAGACAATTTCATTCCATTCTGCCGTCCACATCCTTCTGTCATCGCACCATTGGAGGCGGAGACGTCTGTGGTTAGACAAAGGGGTAGACAAAGGGTAGACAAAGCAATGGACGTCTTGCGGAAAGACCACTCTGCTGAAAACGGCGTCGAATGGTACGCGCAGATACTGGATGATGCGTTACAGACTGCATGTGCTGTGCTATGGTTCGTGATGTGACTGATCGATCCGTCACTGCCATGCGCACAATTTGCCTGTTATCACGTGAAGTTGTGCGCTGAGGTGGATGCGATCGAACACGCCGGTCCGTCGTACCCTCCTGCATCCAACGATCATATATCCGCATTACAGTTGTTTGGTTTCGTCCAACACGACTACCGATTTCCCTGAAAGATAATCCACAATCTCGGTAGGCCACTATCCTTCCTCAGTCGAACTCGGATACTTGATTAAAAGATGATCGCTGTTTTCGACGAGGCATAATTGATCGTTTTTTTGAAAAAACCACAAGAAAAACACAATTGCCGAACTTGAAATCGTCGAAATCTCCAATCCTTAAATAGTGCTTTGAAGTGGCGCCACAGGCGCGCGTGATGTGCGTCTGCGCTGAAATTCTAATCATTTGCATATCTCACCTCCGCTAATGCATGTTGTAAATTTCATGTTATTTGCATGTTTCCTTCAGGATGTTGCATTTACAGTGGCCAGCAGTGTAGTTGACTTTTTTATTCGAAACAATCTCTTCTCGGCTAATTGCGACGTTTTAGGGCGGCGTTTAGGGCGACGTTTTTAATCGGCCTTATTACGAGGAAATCATAAACGAACCTCTCGTAGTCTGCCCAACTCACGTTTTAATTTTTCCGAGTTTATTTATATCCGGGTTAGTACAAATTAAAGAGAATGATGGTTTATCCATTTTTCAATCCTTTTAAATAATTTCTTTCGAATTCTGAGCTATGTCATAACAAGTTACTATTTTATTATACAGATCCGCATTAAGGAAGAGTATATTTAGATTTTTAAGTTATTGTGTGATAAATTTTTTACTTCTTTACAATAGAATTTTGTTGTTGTTATTGTTGTTGTTACTAATTCCCCCTGGCCGGAAGTATATCCGACCAAGTCTATATAGACTACAGGGCTCAGAGGTGCGGCTCCGGTTTATAATGACGCAACAAGGGTGATAGTATGACTTAGCCAGTTATAACCACAAATTTGACCGAGCACACAATAGGGCGGTATCTCGAGGAATCGTAACCTCTCCCTCCATCTCTGACTTCATTGATGAAATTTCTGGCCAACAGATTTAGCTTTCCCATATCAGGCCTAGACGCGGAGGTATTGTATGGCGCTTGTCGGGATTCGATCTGATCGCCATCAGCACCGAACGCCGACGCGTTAACACTAGGCTTCCTGGGGGCCCGACAATAAACTTTATTAGCTCTTACAAATCTCTAAAACTGTTAGTGAAATCTTTAATATTGGGATTTTGTTTTTCGGGAGGTCGTAAAGATCTTCTGACGGAGAACAGTATTCATTCGTCACTTCTTGCTCAGGAATAAGAAAATAAGGAAGGGTCGTTCGCACTTTATGGAAACGATTTTCATAGTTACGTTTTATGTATAAATGCCGTATTTTATGCGGTGATTTGCTTCTATCTGATAGCCATGGGTATAAACAATAGCTCTAGCTTGAATTTTCCATGAAAGTAAATTTTTCTTAGTCCTGTCATGTCAGTTTTACCTCATATCTCATGGACCGTTTTCCAAAGTCCGTTCAGTGTTCTTAGATGCCGTTTTCCTAAGACTCGTATTAAAAAACCGAAATCGCAAAAGTCCATTGGAGAAGAGTCAGGTAATTTTACAGGCATTTCATTAAATGGGATACGTTTTATTCCTGTTTCTGATTCTTTCTTTGCTAAATAAGCGGCAGTTGATTTAGGCGTGTGACTAGAGGCTTTGTTCATAGGAAGCTTAACTTTTTCAATGTCCTTTTCATATAAGGCTGGAATTTCTTCTTCAAAAATTGGTTCTAAAATATTCTGCTGATAATAGAGTGAATTAATTTTGAGTGTAGCACCATCTTCTAGACACGCGATTTGATGCAATCTTTTAATTTTCAACTTACCAGAAATTTTAAGTTGCAATCTTTTTTTACTATAAATATCAAGTGACACTGATTCTTATATGGGTGGTCTGTTGCCAGCAAAACGTGTCTAATAGTCTTCGGAAGTTTAATATACATACGTTACCCGAAGATTACGCTTGTTGGCGATGTTGACCACCTTTTTGTTTTCTCTATCATTTGTTTGTTAGTAGAGTTTGTTAGTAGTCTTCTATTCATATTGTACATTGCGATTAGGAAGGAATGGTATTTTTATAAATGTATAAAAAAAAAAACTTCTGTTGATATTTACTGTTTATATATTCTGTTGATTTTTCCTTTTGGATCTGCACTCAAACTTACAAATATATTTAAAAAATCATATTTCATATTAATTGTAATTTTAATTATAATTTATTCATTCTCAACGGAGGAACAGCTTGAAATTCTAATGACCCTAATTCAGGAACTTAGAAGAGGAGATTATTTCATTCCTGCAAAAAGCTTTAATATTAAGAAATACGAACTCACTAAGTGTTTCAATATAAACAAATTAATTAGTAAAATTTCCCCTTTCCTAAATGTATTTTGAATATTTTACAAAGAACTCTTTACTAATATAATGGTCCATGTTCAACCTGTTGTGTGAAATTATTGGGTAAATCTCTTGTAGAAGGAGCGAGTTTGAATTAGGAAGCATTTGCCTTGGAGAATTTCTTAAATGTTTACGAGAACTTCAGATATTCATGGAAAAGATGTATACTGATTCCCTGTAAGTAGAAGCGGTCAGTGAATACTTATTAAAAGCAACAGTTACAAAACCTTATTTAAGAAAGTTTAAAACTATTAAAGTATAAATTAATAAATCCTTTCTATAAATTTATTTCGGGATTTTTGGAATAACATAATACGATACCAATAGATTATATACGGAAAATTACATTATCCTTGTGTGGATATTTTAAAAATATTTCAGGTTATTTTATTTTTTTATTTTTAAGTTTTTACAACAACTTTGTTTTAGTTCAAATTAAGATAAATATTCTTATAACGAAATTTAACAATTAATGTGCATAATAAATATTTTAGAAAAATTATCACTCTTTTAATTGATCATTTCCTTAAAACTTCTATAATCAAGAGTTAATATATAATTATCTTCCTTAATTCAATAAAGTAAAAGTTATTCCTGAAGATTGGAAATATCTTACAATAGTGGATGCGATTATCTTTACATAATTTCCTAACATAATTATATTAAAATTATCGTAATTTTCATGTAGTATTTGGATTTTTTCTCTCAACGCTTTTCCCTCGAAACTTGTGCCTCCCTACTTATATTTTGGCACGCCCCTCTTAATTTAATATCCCCAGTCTAGTACTATATTTGTGTAAGTGTGAATAATGGTCTATTTCTCATATACTTCAAGCTTAGATGACAGTTATATACGTTATAGATTCATAAAACGTCACTGGAGTCGGAATAAACAGAACTTTCCACTCCTTGAATCAAATTGTTTTTCGTGATTTGTCATGCGGTTCAAAGTATTTCTATTTCCTTTACATTTTGCCGTTTGTTTAATATCTAATAGTTTTTTTCTGATTTCATAGTTTTTTTTTTACACATTTTAGCTGCTTACGGCATAGCAAAAGTCAATATTTTCCCCCTCTATGACAAATTATTGCAATGGTTGCTCTCTGATTGTATTAGTCTGTTTGGTGCGCAGCACCTTCCAGTTAAGCTATTTTTTTCCTCCTAACATTGTGCACTTTGCCTTTCTTAAATTTTATCAATTAAGCTTTAATACGAACCGAGGTACAGTGGCAATCATTTTCTTAGGTAATCAACAAATCCCTAACTGCATTGCAAAAGGTTTTGCCAAATTGTATGTATATCTTTGGGTTATCCCGTTAAAAAGACTACATATATGAAATGCCTCATTGTATCCAGAGAATTTTGCCCACATTTTT
The DNA here is from genome assembly GCA_907164885.2 of Dolomedes plantarius. Lineage (NCBI taxonomy): Eukaryota > Metazoa > Arthropoda > Arachnida > Araneae > Dolomedidae > Dolomedes > Dolomedes plantarius. The sequence continues at coordinate 82,211,344 of OU015501.1, read as the reverse complement.
GAGCGTTTCAATGTGATTATACATATTTAAGAGTTTCCATATAATGTGCTTGATTGATGACAGATGTGAAATGGACTTCGGATACGTACTACTCGGTAAAACGTTCGCTGTTTTTCGTGGCATAATTTACAACTCAAACTTATTCGAGGAATTTTCCCTTACGCTGTGAAACCAAGGACTCACCACAATAAGCCATATAAAAAAAATTAATATATCAATCAAAATATAGAAAAAACAATGTGCAAGACTCTTTACGCTTTATGTACACTTATATAATGTGAATACCTATATTACTCGTGTATATATAGAAAGAGACAAACTTTCTCTGTATCCGCATGGCTATGACTCGATATTTCTTATCACACAATTCCTGTTAAATTTGTACCCTCCATACAATATTCTGGTGTATATCATAACCAAATGAATAGGAAGTATTTACAGTCCGATTGTATGGCATAAAATACAATATATATATATATATATATATATATATATATATATACTCTCAAATCTGATTTTGTGCTGTCTTTTTTTGTACGGTATATGAAAATTTCAATCAAATTAGAACATAATCGACGAAGTTATCAATTAAAAAAAATTAGTAGGTTTGATCGGCCATTCAGTTTTTTTTTAGATTTTTTTATATTTCATCACATTACATATGTACTGATACTGATTTGCAAATAAAATGCAGTATTGCGTCAGCCAATTACATTACATATGTATTGAATTATATACAATCGCATTATTTAATTGACGTCCTTCAAGGTGCGTTCATATTCCTGGACCATTAAGATAAGATTCGTTTCAAAGCGTAAAAGGAAGGTAAATTTATTATTTTTTCTATTTAGATATAATTTTTTAGGATTTTTATGTTATTTTTAGACATAATCCCTGAAAATGAATAAAGGCAAAAACAAAACGAAGAGAAAGGCAGTTTCCTTAGAAACTAAGATTACTATTTTAAAACGAATAGCAGAAGGTGAAGGATCCACAGCTCTTGGTAAAGAATATTTGGATTAGGTGAATCCACTATAAGAGGCATACAAAAACGTGCAGGTGAAATAAATAAATCTAGTAATTGTGCCACAAACGAAAGCGCTAAACGAGCATCGTATTAAAAAACATTTTAATAGGGAAAACGGAAAATGCGCTCATATTGTGGATTCAAGAATTAACTCAAAAATGAATCCTCATGACGGATAATTAATTAAAGTGAAAGCTATACGGTTTTATAATCAGCTGAAGGATGTAGAGCCATCTAGTTCATCGTCTCACATTGGAAGCCCGAAATTTTCTGCAAGCAATTGCTGGTTAGTCTGGTTTTTACAACGACACGCACTTCACAATCTGAAGATAAAGAGCGAAGCTGCATCCGCTAATGAAACAGCCGCTAAAAATTATACTAAAGTGTTATCAAAAATTATTGAAGATGATGGATATTGCCCGGATCAAGTATTTAATTCCTAGTTATTCCGTAAGGTTTTGAGTTATTTTCTACGTTAGAATTATTTTATGCGGTCCCTACTCACCGCTTAAAAAATACTTTTTAAATGTGATGCGAAAAATATTTTTTATAACTACTCGTGAAGTTTTGTGCGATTTTTTATGCGTTTTCTTTTGTGCGGTCCTTATCCACCGCACAAAAACAGGTTTGAGTGCATATATATATATATATATATATATATATATATATATATATATATTACCGAAATACGGATAAAGTAGAAGGCATCGCAACAGCTCTCTGACAAATCTACACTTTTTTGACATGATCATCACATTTTTCATAGCTTTCCTTTAAGAAGGTGCGGCAGTGTACGTTATTATTAATTAAAACTTTAAAAATATCAGATCTTTCTCAAAAAATAAAGTATTTATATTTTTCAACAATAATTTAAAGTATAATATTTTTTAAAAAATCACATCTCATTTTAAATGTAATTTTAATCATAATTTCTTCATTATCAACGGCGTAACCGCGTGAAATGCTAATGACTCAAATTCAGAAACTTAGCAGGGGAGATTTTCTCGTTCCTGCAAAAAGTTTTAGTATTAAAAAAAAAATAGGAACTCGCTAAATTTTCAATATAAGCAATTTAAATAGTAAAATTCCACCTTTACTAAATGCATTTTGAAAGTTCCATGTTCTATCTGTTGTGTTAAATTGTTGGGTAAATCTCTTGTAGAAGTAGCGTGTTTAAATTTGGAACCGTTTGCCTTAGAGAATTTCTTAAATGTTTACGAAAACTTCAGATATTCATGGAAAAGCTTCATGCTAATTCCCTGTAAGTAAGAGCGGTCAGCTAATACTTATTCGAAGCAGCAACTACAAAACATTATTTAAGAAAGTTTAAAACTATTAAAGTATGAATTAATAAATCTTTTCTATAAATTTATTTTCGGATTTTTGGCATAAGATAATATGATCCCTATAGATGATATACGAAAAATTACAGAATCCTTCTGTGGATATTTTAAAAATATTTCAGGTTATTTAAGATATTTATTTTTAAGTTTTTACATTAACTTTGTTTTAGTTCAAATTAAGATAAATATTCTTATAAGGAAATTTAACAATAAATGTTTATAATAAATATTTTAGATAAATTATCACTATTTAATTGATTTTTTCCTTAAAACTTCTATAATCAAGATTTAATATACATTGTGTTTCAAAAAGAATCATCAGATTTGAAATGAGTATATTATGAAAAATATTGAACATAGAAATATAAAATTAATTTATTTTACATTACTAATCATAAAGTTTTTTAACAAACCAAATTAATGGTGCTCAATATGCCCACCTTTTGATTCACGACATATGCCTGTACGGTAGGCGAATTCGTCTCAAACTTTTGCGAGCATGTCTGCATACACTGCTTCCACGGCTGTTATGCGAACACAGACAACCCGTGTCTTGAAATTGTTTATACCATCGCCTAATGCTCTGAGAGGTAGGAACTTTAATAGACCATTCCATAGAGGTAGGATCTGGGTTTTGTCGACAAAATTCACGCTGAACAGTTGTTACGGATTCACATTTCGCAAAGCGTAAAACACAAAATGATTTGTGTTGTGTAGTCACCATCTTTACAAACACTGAAGAAGCGAGCGAAGGAAGAGCGTTAGCGCTACTTGTCGGCAACTGCGTAAAACCCGAGATTTCCCTCTTTCTGCCTATACATTACTAAATGAAAACGGATTAAAAGATGAATAGTTATGATTTTTCTTAAATCGGATGATTCTTTTTGAAACACCCTGTATATTTATCTTCCTTGATTCAATAAAGTTAAAGCTTTTCCTGAAGTTTGGAAATATCTTCCAATAGTGGATGCGATTACCTTTGCATAATTTCCGAAACCGGTGCCTCCGTTCTAATCTTGTGGCACGCTCCTCGTAGTTTAATATCCCCACACTAGTACTATATTTGTGTAAGTGTAAATAATGGTCTATATATCACATACTTTAAGCTTAGATGACAGTTATATACGTTATAGGTTCATACAACGTCACTGGACTCGGAATAAACATAACTTTCCACTCCTTGAATCACATGGTTTTTCGTGATTTGTCATGCGGTTCAAAGTATTTCTATTTCTTTTACATTTCGAAGTTTATTTAATTTCTAATAGTTTTTTCAGATTTCTTGATGTTAAAAACAATTTCGAACAATTTCCGCGTTTAGTTTATTATGCGGCCATATTACGAGGAAATCATAAACGAACCTCTCGTAGTGAAACACTACGAGGACTCACGTTTTAATTTTTCCGAGTTCATTTTCATCCGAATTAGTACTAATTAAAGGGTCCTGGTGGTTTATCCATTTTTTCCATCCTTTTAAATAATTCCTTCCCAATACTGAGCTGTGCCATGGCAAGTTACTTTTGTATTGAAGACAACGATGTGTATTTCAAGTGTTACGAAATCGACACAAGAACAGCTATGTGATTGGCTCGAACTGCTTAGAGGGTGGTCCCTTGTAGTTTGGAAAAAAAGATATTTCCTTGCCTATAAAACTTTTATTTAAAATTTTTAAATGCCTTCACATTCAAAAATTTTCTTTTTCAGTTGATACCATAGGCGTAGCGTCGGGGGGCGCGTGCCACCCCCCCATCTTAACTTGAAATAAATTAAAACGTTAATAGAAGTTCAGTTAAAATCGGAAAATTGCACAAAACTTTTAAGAAAGTTGGTTTTTTCCCGCTTTTTTCTAACTGTGAAACTGAAAATTCTTATTATATCTCTAGATTTAACAGTTTTTAACAATGGTATGATCCATAACAAAATTTCGATGCTATATTTTTTTCTCACTTTACTTATATTATATTTATTTTTCTCATAGTATAACTTTTGAATACTACTCAAACATCATTTCTATTGTTAATCAATTTCATAAAAATCATAATATTTCATATTTTACGGACCATCTGGCAGTCAAAGCGCTGAGGAGGGCCGTAACTAAATTCAATTCGTGACCCCCCCCCCCAAAAAAAAAAAAAAGTTAGAAGCCCGCTACGCCTATGCTTCATACCCACTTTTGATTAAAAGTAAAATACCAATTTTTAATGTAGTTTCCAGTGCATTCCTATACAAAAATGCTCCTTTAAAATTGGAGGTGTGTCCAAAATTTATTTCAATGAAAATGATGAGATTCATGTCATGGTCTGGTTAAATTATCCACTACCCTTGAGCAATAAATTTTGAATTAAATTATATATACGGCACAGTATGTTTTTTTTCTATAACTCACTGGTTTACGGGTAAATCAAAACGTGAGGGAGATTTTGTTTGCACATGTTGTTAGAGCACTGATTTATTAAGTGTTTTATAAGTTTTAAGAAATGTTTATTGTTAACGTAATGGTTATTATTTTTAAAGATTGCAAAACCTGCATAGTGAGACAGAATTTTTACGAAAAGTTTGCTTACTCATCACAGCATTTGTAAATTTTTATGGAAATAAAAGTTTTAAATATTAAATCAAATCCGCATTTGTTAAAGAAAGTTAACGAATGGAAAGAGAAAGTGATGCAAAATTTTCAATATCAAATGTGAAAATCAGGACGAGACGAATTGAAATCATTTTATCCCCTTCCTTATGGACTTTCTCTCAGCTGCGCGAAGTAACTAAAATAGGTATCTTTCAGAATGCCTATATAAAACCCTTAGCAGGTTCGAATTTTGTCTGTCTGTTTTTTAATTCCGATATTTTATAAAATTTCCATACTTACGTCTTATAATGAGGCGGCCAAAAAGTTCGTTCAGTTTTTAACTGACAAACTTTCATTTTCATCAATAACTTTATGGAACAACATGATCACCGTTTTGTCTCACTACCATCTTTTCAGCAATTTCATAATTATATCCTTCCTAAATATTTTATCTTTTGGGGCAAAAAAATGTTCCATTTATATTTTGTAGTCTTCCAGTTAATTCAAGCTTTTCCCAGTAAGAGAGTTTTGTAAAGACCGAAAAAAATGGAAATCCAAAAGTGCAATGTCAGGCGAAGCAGAGCTTTCAAACCAAGATTTAACATTTTCCCCTGATCATAAAAGAGATCTTTTAATTTGCCTACCGGAAATTTTAACTTGCAATTTTTTCTTACTACAAATAACAAGCGACATTGAAGTCTGTGTGAGTGGTCTGATGTCAGCAAACCGTATGGAATACTCAACGCGCGTCTAATATACATTGTTCTAAGATAAGGTTTGCTGGCGATGTTGACCACTTTTTCCTCTCTCTCTTTGTATTTTTTCTAAGTTAGCAGAGTCCAATTGATCTAAAAATCCTTCTTAAAAGATTCATGCTACAAGTGGATTTAAATATTTAGCAATCGTGTTGAAAGTTTAGAACTTTTATAAAAAATTATTTAAATTCTATAAAAATGGTTTTCTTTAAAAAAAAATAAGATCACTCCCTAAACAACCTCTTCAAGGGCTAGATGTAGCCTAGTGGTAGCTCGTCGGCTTTTGGTGTTGAGGGTGCTCGGATTCAATCCCAACAAGCTCCGTTAAATACCTCCGTGTCTAGGCCTGATATGGACACGTTAAACCCGTAGACAGGAAATTCCTTCTGTGAGGTCAGAGAAGGTTGAACAGGGTACGATCGCCCAGATGTCGCCCCTTGGGGTTGCTTGATCAAAACTGAGGTGGCACCTGGCTATATTGGACTCCTCTCGTGGTGCCTTTATACACATCAGAACGCTAGTCTATATGGACCTGGTCTGGAATGAATTCAGGCCAGGGGACATTAGAAACAACAACACAGCCTCGTAAAGTACAGTTTGCCAAAGTATATAATTATACATTCGAACCCCGTTATAGAAAACCTGGTATATAACGAACAAAAATTTTGGTGCCGTCGTTTTCCTATTGTATTTAATGCTAATTTATCCTTTTATAGCGAACCTTCGAAATCTTAAGAATCGGCTATAACGAACATTTTTTTCAGTCGACAACTGAACTTTTTTTAATTTTTAAACTTTTTAAGAATGTTGAAGATACAACGAATATTGAAGAAGCAAAGAATGGTGAAGATGAAGATGATGAAGATTTACCTATCACGATGTGGATAGAAACGCACAAAATTTCATCATTCTCAGATTGTGGAGTGCAATTGTTCGAAATACACTGAAGTGCCACTGAATTAGGGATACCTACCTAGTAACGAGTTGGGCCTCCTCTGGCCTTGATAATGGCTGCCACACGACGAGGCATAGATTCAACAAGTTTCTGGAAACGTTCCACGGGAATGGCTTGCCAAATATTGGCTAAAGCTGTCCATAATTCAGTAAGGTTTTTTGGTGCTGTGTGATGGCCTTTCACGGCTTGTTCCAAAAAATCTCAAAGATGCTCAATAGGAATTAAGTCTGGGCTTCTAGGTGGCCAATTCATGACAGAGAAGTCAGAGGAATGCTCATCCAACCAGCCAGTAGCCAACCGGGACTTGTGAGAGGTACAGTTGTCTTGCTGGAAAACTCCACTACCGTGCGGATAATAGAACACCATAAACGGATGGAGGTGATCACCCAGCAACTCTACGTACCGAATTGCATTGAGGGAGGTTGGTACACGCACCAAAGATCCCAAACTGTGCCACGAAAAAACACCCCAGACCATGATTGAGCCACCATGCCCTTGTACAGTTCCAGCCAGGCATGCAGGATCCATGGCTTCATGAGCCTGACGCCATATTCTCAGCCTCCCGTCGGCGTTAAGTAGTCGGAATCGAGACTCACCACTCCATGCTACTCGTTTCCAGTCCTCTACACTCCAGTCTCTGTGCTCTCTTGACCAGGCAAGACGTGCAGCGCGATGGCGAGTATATAGCAATGGTACTCTCGTAGGTCGACGGCTCCTGAAACCCATACGGTGACGCGAGCGTTGCACAGTCCGTCAGTCCGTTTACTGACTGTACGACTGGCACCGTCATTAAACTGGGTGGTACTTTGAGCTAATGTTTGGCTTCGCTGGCTACGTACAATACGCCTGAGCCGTCTCTCACCACGCACTGTCAAGGCTAATTGTCCTTCGCAGTTTGCCCGATCGCTAGTTTTTTTTCCACCATCCATGTATTCTTGGTATACTCTTGAAACTGTCGACCTTGAAAATCCTAGCTGTCTGACGATTTCGGAAATTGAATGGCCCATGCGTCGCGCACCTACGATTTGTCCGCGATCGAAGGCGTCTAAATTAGGCAGTTTTCCCATACTGGCAATTCCAACAACTAAATCAGAACACCCACAGTACGCGCTATATATGCAGTTACCACAGCGCCCTCACTTGCGCATACATGATGCGCAGCGCTACACAATTTGCATAGGCTTTGCTATCCCTAATTCAGTGGCACTTCAGTGTATATATATATATATATATATAACGCACAGGATAATAAAAAAGGCAGATAAAGAAATATATTTCGGTACAGATAATTTTAGATTTAAGTAAAAATTGCGGAGGGAAGACAAAATAGAAATTTAGAAGATAAATATTGAAATTTCATACATAAAATAGGAACCGTGGAAACAGTTTACAACTCGAAACTTGCATTGCATGTCGATCAATGGTCGATCCAAAATTTGCACGTATGTTGTGGCCGATGTGAAGGACCCACTGAACGGGTAAAATTTCTCGAATATGGAAATAGATACTCCATTCTCTTACGTCTTATCCAGATCCCAAATTTTCATCATAATTGGTATAAAATGAGCTTAAAACTTAAGTTATAAAGTCAAGCACGAATAACGATGGGAATGGAACTGGACCTTATTTTTGGCTCTATAGTGACATTTTCCAGTCAAGCGGCCGAGTTCCAGTTATTATATGTAAGTATCAAAATTTCTTATTTCTATAAAATATAACAATGTATAATTTGTTCACTTTAATTACCGCAAATACAGTACTGAACATTTCAAATCATGCAAGAAAGTATGTTTATCTTAAAAGTGAGAATTCAGATCTTTATGAATGCAACATACTGGCCCTCGACTTGGGGCATAACATATCATCTAAAGATCTATAAAAATCCAGCAGATGGATTTAATAGTTTTAGAAACGCTAAGAAAAAGTATACACGAGTCTTTTACAAAATGAGCTACAAAGTTTGAAGTGCAATTAGAAAAGAAATTCCAGCAACCCCAGAATAAAGTTTTCTATTCATAAAATTCCTACTATTCAATTAATTTATTTCATTGTTTGTCCATTAAATTGAGAAAGTTAACATTCTTGGGGATTAACTACATGATTTAGTATATGAGATCTTAGAGCTTAGTCTTTTTTTATTTACCGGGTGGTCATAAAGAAACTTTGCCAATATATGGACCTCTAGCGACCGTTCCGTTCAACCTATCGAGATGAGATTTTAGATATAGTTATTCAGAGGTATGAGCTCGGGATTCTGAGCAAGGCAACATAGTGACGCTCACGGTTACGGTTATAATTATAGAAACTAGAAATTTTCAAAAGGCAACGCCCACTTTTGCACGTCGCAAAATGCTCAGGGCATGCGAAAACCCTAAAAAGCGTGGGGACGGTATGTGTATCACAAAGAACGGACGCGTTATGCACGCACAAAAAATAGCTCTGCGAACGGCCAACAAAGACACGATCGGGGCGCACGGAGGAAATTTGCATATGACAGAGGCTAGAAACCAATGACAGAACGCCGTTAGCCAGATATTCAGCGTAGAAAATCAATAAAAAGCTCTCTGATCGTGTTTTTGTTAGCCATTCGCAGAGCTGTTTCTTTGTGCGTGCATAACGCGTCCGTTTTTTATGATACACGTACCGTTCCAACGCTTTTTAGGATTTTCGCATGCGCTGAGTATTTTGCGACTGGAAAATGTGGGCGTTGCTATTTGAAAATGTCGAGTTTCTATACCTATATCCGTAACCGTGAGCGTCACTGTATTGCCGTTCTCAGAATCCCGAGCTCATACCTCTGAATAACTATATCTGAAATCTCTTCTCGATTAGTTGAACGAAACAGCCGCTAGAGGTCCATATATCGGCAAAGTTTCTTTATGACAACCCTGTACTTCAATTTCTCCTTACACAACAAAGAAGAGACTTAAATGGAGAATGAAATAGAAAAATCTAAATTTAGTCCCTCACTATCAATTTAGGCTTGCCTGAGCTAATCAAATTTACTTTTATTAGCTCTTCAAATTAATCATACAGTTTGTTCAATACCCAAATATATTGGAAACTAACTAAAGAACGTAGAGGCAGTGAATTCTAAATGAATGACTGAACGAGATTCTAAAAATTCATAATCTCTCCCAAATTCATAAATATCCAGAAAATTCAGATTCAGTAGAGATCCAGACGTTTCAGTAGAGAACCTTATGTATGGGACCGTAAAAAATGATTTTTTCCACTTAACGTATGTGGAACCCAAACATCAAAGAGATTATATTACTGTAGCCGACTATTTTAGATGTGTCATTCATATATATATATATATATATATATATATATATATATATATATATATATATATATATATATATATATATATATATGCACTCAAGAGCCAAAACATTATGACCACCCCTACATTTTGCAATGAATTCGCCTGGATGACGTGGAAGGCACATGATCAGGTGGAAGTGGTATTTAACTGCTGCTGGAGAGTGTAAAGAATCATTCTTTCACTTACTTCTGTGTGTGATGGGAAAGGCTGCGGATCTAAGCGACTTTGATAGAGGGAAGATTGTAATGGCTCGAAGGCTCGGAACAAGTATTTCCGAAACTGCACGACTCGTGGGTTGTTCGCAACCTACAGTTGTTAGTACTTATGCAAAGTGGATGAATGACGGTGAAACCAGCAGTAGACGACATGGTGTTGGACGTCCACACGCTATCAAAGATAAAGGTAAACGGAGACTGTCTCGCATGGTGAAGCAAAACCGGAGCCGGAAACAATCTGTCTCCGGCCATCTACCAAGGATTTGTGGCATCCATGCCAAGGCGGGTTGAAGCTGAGTTGCGCGCCAAAGGTGGGTCAACTCGTTATTGACAGGTGGTCATAATGTTTTGGCTCTTGAGTGTATATATATATATATATATATATATATATCCTGAGTGAGTTAAAAGTTCTCAAAAACTTTAAAAATTCATAAAATGCACGACGAAATTATGATAAAGAAGTGTGGTTTGCAAGAAAGGTATCAAAAGGAAATCGGATTAATTTTAGCAGAAAAAAAAAAGCCGACTGATTGCGGTGACTTGCGAGAGATCCTTCAGAATTATGGAAATCAAACTTTCAATAAAAGATCCAGTGCCAATCCAGTGAAACGATTTCTATTGATTACCATAGATGAAGACAGAGTGATCAGTCGAAGATGTAAGATCGCACGCCTCCACGATCACCCGACTCGATTTCTGGTTGTAGGGCTATTTGAAATCACCTATGTACCGTTTATCTCCAGTAATATTAGCAAACTCAAAGATACTTTCTGTCGTGAGGTATATGCAATTCATTCTGACATGTTGCAATCGGCTGTAACGGACGTTGTGTGTCGCCTTAGTTGTGTCGTATAATGTTCTGGAGGTCTTGTTGAACAACTGTTACAGTGTGAATAAATGACTGGAACGTACTGTTCACTGTATTTCGGGTCATCAGCGCCATCTACTGGTGACTTTTTCAACTAACTCTTATATTGCTGCCAAAAAATTTCCGACTTCTGTGGGAGCATTTTTTGCAAACTGCTCTTCTTTATCATAATTTCTTCCTTTTTTATGAGCCTTCTCCCAATTTAAACCCAACTCGCATTCCAAATTATCTCTTTTAACAAAGCATAACCCCTCTTCTAAACTAGGGCCTAGGAATAATTTAATTCATAATTTATATTTGACCTTAATGCAAGTGCAGCTGAATCTTCTCCAGGCATTAGAAATTCCAATCTCGCAATCAATGTTTAAAACCCCACTAACATGACCATATATTTTATGAGCCCCAGAGCCTGACTAAGGCAGGGGCATACGGGGCAGATGCCCTGGGCCCCCACATCAGAGGGGGGCCCCTAAATTGAATAGACAGTTTATTTTACGTTTCCTTCTTTAATGAACTTTTTTTAAACAGAATATCAGTACTGTGTAAAATCCGTCAGTTTTATATTAGCTTCTTCATTAATCTGTCGTATGAACACAAAAAATCTATATTTTGTAAATCCATCGCTTTCTAAGGCGGAATTTAGCTGAATTCCCTGTCAGCAAGGATATGAATTTTTTTTATGTATGTTTTTCTTTATTTATTGTTATTATTTTGAGAGTAATAACATGGTAATTTTTAAACTGCAATAAATATGGTTTAAAAAGAAGTAAACGTTTAAGAAATCACTCAATACAAGAAATTAATGAAAATATAGACGTTGAAGTAAGAGTGGATACAACATTTGCAACATCTACAAAACAATGAGTGATAGGCCTGATATTGTTATTCACGATAAAAAAAGAAAAGAAATAATATTTATTGAAGTTGGTATAACAAGCCAGGATCAATTACAAATTGTTGAGAATGAAAAATCACGGAAATATAACGGATAAATTTAAATAGCATTTTTGTCAAATTTTGGCTCTTCAGATGTGCTATATCCCTTTTAATGATGGACATAGAACTGTCAGAAAATCAATAAAATGGACAGAACGATATTTCGTCTGACCATTGGAAGGGGGGACTTTATAGCTATTTTAGGTTCTAGTCAATTTTCTTGTTATATATCTATAATGAGGTGAAAAATTTAAATACCACCATAAAGTTCGGTTCTTCATTACTGAAGTAGTGAAGCAGAGGGGGGCCCCCAAAGAAGTTTTTGCCCCGGGTCCCAATTAGGCTAAGTCGGGCCCTGATGAGCCCACAAGCCCCAGTGAATTAATACACTACAAACAGCGCACACACAACACACACACACACACACATATATATATATATATATATATATATATATATATATATATACTGATAGACAAAAAAAACGACGCACTAGGGAGGAGTTATCCGAATAGGAATAAAATTCGCAAAGAATTTATGACCTGGAATTGAAATTTCTCCTCTTTAATATCCTCCCATTTGCGCATTTAAGATGAGCTGAAAAGTCACATGTTCATTCATTGACCGCCAAACCTTACAATTTTGCATTTTCCATCGAAAACTGTATGTCCAATTTCCATTGCCCCTTCTTGGTGCGTTTTTTTTTTGTCTAAGAGTGTAATATGACACACAAGCCCCGTTGCATTTAATATAGTACATGGTGGTCATAAAAAAACTTTGCCGATATTTGGACCTCTAACGGCCGTTCCATTCAATCAATCGAGATGATATTTCACGTATAGTTGTCCGGAGGTATGAACACGGGATTTTGTGAACGGCAACAAAGTGGCGAGCACGGTTACGGTTATGGGTACAGAAACTCGAAATTTTCGAAGGGCTATGTCCACTTTTTCCTGTCGCAAAATGCTCAGCACATGCGAAAACCCTAAATATCGTTGGAACGGTACGTGTATCACAAAAACGGACGCGTTATGCACGCACAACAAACAGCTCTGCGAACGGAATACAAAAATGCAATCGGGGCGCACTGACGAAAATTGCATATGACAGAGGCAAGACACCAATCACTGATGACAGCATAGATCGGACAAAAGAAAACTTTTATTTGGATTACACATTTTCCACATGGGGTGCCATCATCGTGTGTGAACTATTTTTACTGTCCAGTGTGAATTTTAGATATCATATTTTATAGAATATTCTTGAAAAAAGAGCTGTATGGATTTTATAAAATGAAGATAATCAGGAAATAAAAATGTCCTAATAAACTGAATGTGCCGCGAAATATAAAAAGACCTTCCAGATGATAAGAAATATCATTATCTGACAGGATCGAGTGCAAAAAATTACACACCATGACGTGCACCCACCAGGTTTTGAACCTGCGACCTTCTGCGTGTTAGTCAGATGCGATAACCACTACACCATGGGTACACATGGTGCTCTCGCGCATTGTACAGTGGAGTCCCGACAATCCGAAATGATTGGGACCAGATCCATTTCGGATTAACGAATTTTTCGGATTAAGCGAAATCATTCTTAAAATAAACTTAATTACATAATAACTTGGGATTATATAAATATTACTTATTACGTGTGATTACACTGTTTATTTTATGAGATCTGTCTAAACAAAACCAAATCTTGGGACGAAACGGGTGATAAGAGAGCAGAACGCTGCCTAGTGCTGTAGAGTACAGTAGAATGTAAATTGTTCTAACAACGTCACAGTGCTCGACATTTGGAAACGTACGTCGTTACTGTTACTGTCAGTTTAGCATTAGCATAAACAAGTGTTGTTTATTCTACTGTGTCCTACTTTATTATACTACTGTTGTCTAACTTTGAATTTTCTTGTAATTTACAGAAGTGTACTTTATATTACTTAGTATCACTCTAGTTTTATTGTAACCTTAGTCCTTTTTGACTTTTGGTTTCGGCTATTTACAGCTACATAAATGCTGATAATCAAATAAAATTGGTATTGTCAGATAGCTTGAACTTTTCTGCAGCACTCTACCGGATTCATTTTATAAATTTCGTCCACCGAAGGAATTTATGAGCGTTTAAAAACACACTATACCAGATTTTTCCCCGAATAATTTAAATTAAAAAATATTAATTGCAATTTAAAAAAAAAACGGAAGCGGTACACAGGTGTAAAATTTCTTTCTCTATGACGGAGTACAATTAAAAAAAAAATATTTGAATCGAAGTCGGCAATCCGTGGACAAATTTTCTCCATAGGTTAACATTGAGGTGAGCGAATCCAATGGAATTTGTACATAGCAGCCTTAAGCGGACTTTGGGATTACCGAATTTCAGATTATCGGGACTCCACTGTATAATAAATCAATTCTTAGTGGTGACGACCAAGGGTTAGATCTGGATAGTGAATATTTCCCCTCTGAGTGAATCCGATCTCACATGAATTAAGAGAAGGTAGATGTCTCTTCAGTAAAGATATTTCATTTACACACTCAACCAAGGATTACGTAGAAGTAAAAACTGCAATTTTTGGTGGAAACTATTTTCTGATTTTTTAAAATTCCAGTGATTGAATTTAAATTAAATTTTATTTAACATGCTTTAAAATTTTAAATCAAAACTATGTAATGAGGCGGAAACTTACCTTTGTAAGAATGAAAAAAAAATAAAAATATCATATATGAATAATATTCTAATATATGTTATAAATTAACATTTAAACATAATTGCCACTAAAGCCACTAAAGACATCTTTAATAAAAGACAAAGTTTTTAATAATGTCATAGAAAGTAATTTCTTAATATTTTGACCTTTATACATACCATACCATCATAAAATAAGCCGTAGCTTTTCGTATGCCTCTTTTTAAATTGACTTGTTTGAAACGCAAATATGATAAGAACGTACATTGAGGTACTGGAATACATCTGATTGATTTTTGTAACATCTTGGACTGATTTTCCTTATATGGAGCATATGAGGATTGAGTCTTGATTCTAGTACAGTTCGTTAAGGTATAAATTCGGATTCCTGTAGTCCGGAGATAGGGTTACTTTACTTTTTGATACTTTTTTAAATATTTCATTACATTTTTAGTACGTTCTTATTACGTCTGAATTATCTTACATAAAAGATTCTATTTTATCTCAAATACTGTTGTTATTTTGTAAACAACAAAAGTATTTCATCGTTCTTAGAAAAAAGATGAATAAAAAGAGTGCAGGAATCCGTATAAGAAATACAGGGAAAACTGCTTACTAATTTCCGGGATCAATCACAAAGTGTAGAGATTTATTCCGAAATTTTAAGAGCTTCATTAAGAGACCTCAAAGTTAAAGTACGTAAAGTCCTAGCCTGAGACACTTAAACGTTCTGAGAAGTGTTACACCCGCAAGGACCCACAATGAAAGAAAAATTATATGGCAAGATTGAAATTAATGACATTTATCTAACCAACTAGTTGCTTTAAGGGTTTCCGTTAATTCGATTAAGCATAGAAAAGATTTACTAAAGTATCTTTACGGACAGTTTCATTATTCTGCCGTTGCAAAACTAATTCGGAATGTAGATAGTTTATAGTATGTTTATAATCCGTTTTGCTTGGATCTGGTTAAAATTTAAGACTATAACTGTTCAAGAAGACAGCTTGATAAAATGTGCATATCCATCTGAATGTTATTAGTTTTGATGCAAATTTATTTTGAACGGGGAGGACTCTGCCATCTGAACAACGAGTAATCTGACACGAGTACAAAATGTGAGTATTGGCATTTAAATACTGAACAAGTTTTTCGATGCACAAAATCCTTGAAAAATACTAAATATCTGCTTGTATAGCAACATCTAATTAATGAGTTTTGTTTTGTTTTTGTTTGTTTCTAACTAGAGTCACTTTCTTGGCAAACAAAAAAAAATTAAAGCAAGGGATAAATTAACTAATATAGTTTTATTAATAGAATAAATATGCTTCAATTGCTTCTATAGTTTTTGGCATTATAATGCTGCTTCTTTACGAATAATGAATTGTCAGAATAGCGTTTTTCATGTTTGCGTCTAGCTGTAGAAAGAATGGGGAGTATTTACTAGTGCTGTTTGCTCTCTCATTGGCTCAGGTTAGTTTAGTGGGAGGCTCCTCAGAATGAATCAATGTTTTAGTTTCTAATTTTCGCAATTAAAAAAATATTAATGTGTTGTGTGTTAAGAAATTATTTAATATGATATATCCATTTCAGAGAGAATATTAAGAATAAATATTAATGCCACATAGTCACATGCTTCGAAGTAAAATATAATGAAGAAAAAGAAATAAAAAGTGGGAGTAATAATAATGTTTTATGAAGTTATTTCGCAGATTTGTAAGTAGATATTAGTGAAAAAGTACTTCATATATCCGTGATAAATTTCAAAAATAATGTCACATGATTGTAAACCATAAACAAGTAGAGGTGAAGCCTAAGGAATTTCTCACACAGACACTTAAAATAATTACACCCTCATGTTGTGGAATCTCTGCTTAACGAACATAAAAAAAAACATATATAATGTATATTAACATTTTTAGTTATGGATGTTCCAAGGCGATACAAAATATTATTAAAGCTCTGATTTTTATCTCCAAGATTGCATTTGGAGTAAAGCAACAAGAAAAAATATTTTTACATGCAGAAAATGAATAATTATTCAAAAATATGGATATACTTATGTAATTTGAATTATATGGTCAGCAAACATAAAAATCATTTACCTATTGTGAATATTATGTTCAGTTGGCTTCAATGTAAAACACATAATTTGTAGTTTTGAGGAAAAATGTTTTTCATTTAATTCATTCTTTCTAAATTTGAACACGAAGAAAAATATTTTAAAATGTTAGGAAAAAAATTTTTTTCTTTTCTCTTACTGAGTTATCGAACATATTCTAGGTCAAAAATTCCTAATTAAAATTTCATCTTTAAACAAGTCCATATTGTGTGTTTCATTACTCTTAAAGTAATGACATTTTAGATATTATTATTTGAAAATTTGTTTAATACTACTTATTATTTTCTAATCTGATTCTTCTTTCCCCTTGCAAAAAATTTCGCAAACTACAGACGCTAAAATAAGAGAATGTGCACACAAAGTTGCAGTAAACAAATAGGTAAGAAAACTATAGGTTTAGAAACAGTCTGGTCTTCGATAGTTATAAGAGGTGGCGTGAAAATGAGATTTTTCTACTGTTGATGTAGAAGCTTAGCAACTCGTTGTTAAAGTTTGCTAACATCTCAGACCGTTCTGATTCAGAAAATAGGTCAGATGAATTAGTTTTGGCGTTAGGACTTCAAGTAAGTGATGCAATCACTTAGTTTAACAGCAGCGCAGACGATATATACTGAAAGCAAATTTTTATTTGCAAACTCAAGTCAAGTTTTACCTTAATAAACTGTCAAGGTTCGATTTGAAACTTATTGTTAAATTCCGTTATTTACGATTATATCAATATATTTTCTATTCATTCATTAATCAGTAACTCGACAGTCCTGGTTGGACCCTGGCTTTCTCAAGAAGACGGAACCAGTCCTTCCTTCTGTGCGCCACAGCTTTCCATTCTCTGACATTCATTGAGACAAAGTCACTTTGGAGGCAGTCCGCCCACCTCAGTATGGGTCTGCCTCTTCTTCTGACTCCTGTTGGCTTCGCCAGAAAGATTATTTTCGTCGTTCGGTCATCATTCATTCTTAAAATGTGTCCGGACCATTTCTTGCGTTGGATTTTATGATACTTCAGAATGTCTGGTTCTCTGAATAGCCTATAGAGTTCAGAGTTAGTTCTCTTTCTCCAAACTCTGTTATCACAAAAGTCACTAAAAACGGATCGGAGAATCTTCCTCTCAAAAATTGCGAGGGTTCTCTCATCAGCCTGGGACAAGGTCCTCGTTTCAGACTATTTTCCATTATTGAATAATAACACTCATTTTCCCCCTTGCTACCTGCGCGTGCATTAATTATACGGATCAACGATGTGAGGAGAGGGGTTCTAATGCGTATGATATACGTTCCAATTCACTAGGCAGTTTTCTGATTCAGATTATTTTGACTATGAATGTGTCAGAGAATTTTTAGATTGCTCCACTACACAGGCTTCTCCCAACAACAAAGAACTCTATTTCTGTCAATGAGCTTTATAGCTATGTGTGTAGTGGCATGTAACATACAATTCAGTTATTATGAATACAAAACATTTTGCGTATTTACCATACAATTCTTAGTAAATCTTTAAAGTTGCGAATGCTCAGAACACGAGCAAGGACGTTTTGTTTGGCAGACAGACCCTGTTTACATTACGATGCTCAAAAGCTTTGTGTCGAAAACATAATGTATCTATTAAACTGTCATTAAGCCGGGAATATATTTTTGTGCGCAAATTACACGCAGTTAAAAATATACTTTCTGCATCTATGTTGGTTAGTGGTACTATTAATAATGAGTGATATACTTTCTCTAAATATTTGCCTCTAAGTCCTTCATCTTCTAACATTTTGGTCTCTCATCTGACGGTTTTAAATAAATGCATTTTTTGTATCATTGTATTTTTTATTTCATTTATAGCTAATACCGGTATTGAAACCACTAATCGAAACGGAATGAAAATGAGACAGCAAATGATTTATGTTAGCACTGCCACATCAAGGTAAAAAATGAGTACTTCAAATAACAGTAGATGGCCAATAATTTAATTCAAAACTTTTGATAAAAAAATATTTATTTTTTGTAATACCGAAATACTGGTTTTAAGTAATTGCAAAATAGCACGAAATGCTGGTATCCGATATACCGGTATAACAATCACTACTAATAATATTTTTTACTGAAATACGCCCCATGGCATCGGGACTTAGCATCAAATAAATATATATTGATCATTTATGTTAATTGTGGGTGTATCAAACATTCCATTTTCTTTCCTGGAGAGACTAAGAAATGATTCTCCTACACACGCACAAGTATACTAAGAAATATTAAACTGAATAAAGACAACTTACTGGGCGTGGCTAAATAATTAATATCTAGTGTTCTTAATAATTGCCCTACTGGCAATATGAATTCTAATATTTCTACGTTTTCTCTGACTTTATACTATTCGTATCAGGAACGACCTTTATAAGATTTTCAAGGAAATATCTGAAAGGTATTACGATTTTCAGTCGTAAGAAACTAATCCGAATTCCAATAGTTCACCAAACTTTATATAACTACTTTTATCTGATTTTAAGGGTACAGTATATTATAGCTAATAATTCTGCAAAACCATGGATGTCTTTTCTTTTTTTTTCTTTAAAACCTCTCACCTGCTCATACACAAAAGTTAATGCCAAATTTACGTTCTAATAGAGATTAAAAATATTTTTAAAATGGTTGCCAGATATTTTTTAAGTATCATGGCTTTTATGAACCAGTCACAGTTTCCTGTTAGTGACTAAATGAAGGATCTGACTATATTAAAATATATGCTCTTGCCCCGGCGTAAAAAATAATAAGGAATATAACACTACATTCGGGAACACGTATTGAACGATTTTGTACTCGATGCTTATTTCTGAACATAGTGTGCTTTCGTGAAAATCTCATTTTTTATTTTATAAATCTCGGGGATATACCAAACGTTTACTTTAATAAATTTTGTAGGCACCGAACATGGCGGGAATATATTTTTCAGTTGTTATTTTTTCAGTTCAGTACGGGACCACCAAGTGGTAGTTTACGAGTTCGAATCCAAGTCGGGTAATTATAGGTTTGCATTAATTAAGTCAAAGAAAGAAAGAAAAATTGTTTGGTGTATAATTAACTGTTTTGGCAGTTGTGCAATATTATTTACAAATGTTCGGGAAAAAAAATCTATAGTGCACTATGTATTTGAAGTACCTTGTACTTGTATTTAGAATAGTTATTATACTGTATGATTTAAATTGTATTACTGTCATTAATAAGTTTTTTGTATTCAATACATATGCAATATTAATATATGTGTTTTTGAAATGCATTATATCGTAATAGTTGTATGTTATGTTTTCTTTATAAGTGTTTATGTATATGGGATTGTATGTGTAGACTTAGTATAACGAAATTGAAATTGCACTGTGATAAATGCATAGGAAATTTACTTTATTGAATTATTTATTATAAATTGCTTGTAATGTTATCAATAACTCTGAAATGTAATCGTACCTTGTGTATTTAGAAATTCAATTATCCACCAGCAAATTTCCTTTTCTGTTCTATTTGATTTGCATTCTAATATAGTGTAACATATGCAAGCTGCGTTATATATGTTTCATGATATTACTTGTTATTATATGTTATTATATTATTATATTGTTTATTTGGTGTTTTATGTATTGTACTGTGTACTATACAAGAAAAAAAAACGAAAAAAGGATAAGAAAGAGAGAAAAAAGGAAAATTAGTTTATTTGAATACAGGAATGCTCTTGCAACCAGGTTATTGCCACCAAAAATTCAGGTCTCAATTTGTTTATTTTAGTTAAATTTTATTACTTTGGCGCTGATGGCGGTTCGTTTTTTTTTTTTTTTTGGTTACTTTTGTTGCTGTGATTCCAGTGGCGATCGGGATTTCAGTAGCTAACTTATCCGTATAAATTTATATCTATGGACGTGTTATTTTTGAACTTATGAATTGTTCATACTAACGATAAAAATATTGCTGGTAGGAATTTTATATTCTTTATCCCTAAATGTAAGTAATATTTTGAGTACATTTTTATAAATTAGGTGAAATGAATCCACTCTAGAGAAAAGAAACATCCATGGCATTCTAGAATTATCATCAGTGGCAAACCATGCCTAAAAGATCAGAGAATAGTATTATTTTCAAGTTTGGTGAATGTCTGAAATTCAGATTAGATTCTTACGATTGAAAATCTCAATACTTTTCAGCAATTTACTTGAAACCTATTTCCTCTCAGGAATTTCAAGATAACTGTTACGAAATATATTAAAATATATGCTCTTGCCCCGACGTAAAAAATAATAAAGAATATTTCACTAAATTCGGAAACACGTATTGAGCATCTTTGTATTCGACGCTTAATAACGAATATAGTGTAATTCCGTTATATACTTGTTTTTATTTAACTAATCGCGGGGATATACCCCACGATCTTATTTAATAAAGTAGCAATTGATATTGCTCTGCGGAATGTCATTTGCAAATCCAGATTTTTATTTGTTCATATTAACAATAAAAAATTTCTGGTATGATTTTGTTATATACTTTCTCTCAATAAAAGGAATATTTTGAGTTCATTTTTATAACTAATCTCAAGTGAATGGTTTCTAGGGAAAGAAATATCCATGAAATTGTAGAATTATCATCAATGATAAACTGTGCCCATAAAATCAGATAAATGTAATTATTTTCAAGTTTGGTAAACTTTTGGAATTCAGATTAGATTCTTACGACAAAACACCTTAATAATTTTCAGCTATTTCGTTAAATATTTTTCCTCTCAGATGTTTCAAGATAACTGATATGAGTAGTAATAAGTTAAGGTAAGAATATTTTCATTCATATTACCATTCGAGCAAAGTTCTTCTCTACGTTGGGTAGAAAACATGAAGTATATTTCGATATTCAAATTCCTCAATGATTGTTGAAAAGTTGACGAAACTAGTTTTGATAAGCTCTGACATACATAAAAATGATAATCCTGTCCTAAAATTCAATTTTATTAGTTCCTATGCAATTGTGGCAACACACATGCGCAAATTTGCGTCCGCAGAACTACGTCATATACTGCAAATTTCCAGCCTAAAGAAATTCGTCACACCATGCACGGACTGCGTATAAGGATTTTAAAATAATATATATATATATATATATATATAGTTAACTACTAAGTCACATCAATAAATGCGTAATAATATTTTCCTTAATGTTCATAACCATTAAAAATTCTGCTAAATTTATTATAATATGGTACATATAAATATCATCTATTTAAAACTTTTTTGAAGCTTGGACGGCTTAAGGGAAATTAACAAATTCTAAAGTTATACTGATAAATCTTACATGGGAATATATCGTCACAGAGTTATTAACACTACTGAGATTATCGTCTGTCTCCCGAACCACTCACCGTATACCGTCATTTCTACTTACATTTCCCTATCAAAATTGTATGAATGTCAATGAAGATTTTAAAAATAAAAATATTAACAATGATAGATTCATTTTCGGTGACTTAAATGCTACGCATCCTCTGTGCAACGACTATATATATCCCTACGGTGAGGTCATTAATACACTTTTAGACCAAATAAAGAAAAAAAAAAGACGCACCAAGGAGGGGTAATGCAAATTGGACACAAATTCATATGCATACAGGTTTCGACGGAAAATGCAAAATTTTAAATTTTGGCGGCCAATGAATGAACATGTCACGCTGTAGAACATCTAAATTGCGCAACTGGCAGGATATAAAAGAGGAGAAATTTCTATTCCAGGTCATAAATTCTTAACGAATTTCATTCAGTGTACTCGGGTAGACAGTAGCTATACCTCGCATACAGGTGCGCGAACAATATGAGAAGATGTCAGCATTTGAGAAAGGAGGTGTAGTTGGACTCAAAGAAATCCGATCGGTGGTCCAATCGGCGAATCACTCGACATTTGGATAGGAGCGATGCCACTATTAGACGATGTTGGAGGAATGGGTGAACCATGGTCGAACACAGCGTGAAAAAAGAAGCGGTCAGCATAGAGAAAGGGCAGAACGTGAGGAACGAGCAATCATTAGATCGGCCCTCACATCCCCTGATTCATCATTATCATAAATCGTACGTGCAACTTGTGCTTCAGTGACCCCAAGAACCATTCATAGGTGGCTCAGAGAAAGGGGGATAAGCTCATAGAGCCCCTTGCACCCACTTCCCTTGACCTCTGTACATCGACAAGCCCGTTTGCAGTGGTGTCGGGAATATTAGAAATGGAATGTCATGACTGGAATAGAATTGTTTTCAGTGATGAGTCCCGCTTTGAATTGAGTCCCGATGATCAGTGATTACGTGTCTGGAGACGTCCTGGACAGCGGTGGGATACCAACCTGACTGTCTTCCGCCATACGGGCCGACAACCGGGAGTGATGGTCTGGGGTGCCATTACATTTCAGAGCAGGAACCCTTTGGTTGCCACCCGGAACCGTTATAGCACAGCGATACGTCGATGTTTGGAGCCTTATAGGAAGAGCCCTCCAACCAGATAGGATTTTGACGGTCTAACACGCCGAATGGACAGAATTTGACACGATTTCTCGCAGGAGGAAATCCGCCATCTCTATCAATGAATGACAAGCCGTATAGCTGCTTGCATAAGGGTCGGAGTTGGACCAACGTGTTATTTATTTTCTCACTTTGTGCAGCTCTTTCTCTTGATAAATCCTCCAATATTTCTCATTTAAATCATATGTTTTTCTGTACATGTGCATCACATCTTTTTTTTCTATCCGGATAATTCCTTTGTGCGTTGTATTTTTGCCTAAGAGTGTACATGTGTGTGCGTACGTGCGCACACCAGCCACAAACCCCAGTGTATTAACTTCACTGGAGTTTGTGGGTTATATTATATATGGTCATATTGGTGGGGTTTTAAACATAGATTTCGGGATTGGAATTTCTACTGCCAGGAGAAGATTCAGCTGCACTTGCATTAAGGTCAATTATAAATTATGAATTAAATTATTCTTAGGCCCTAGTTTAGAAGAGGTGTTATGCTTTGTTAAAAGAGATAATTTGGAATGCAGGTTGGGTTTAAATTGGGAGAAGGCTCATAAAAAAGAAAGAAATTATGATAAAAAAGAGCAGTTTGCAAGAAAGGGCTCTCACGGAAGTCGGAAATTTTTTGGCAGCAATATAAGAGTTAGTTGAAAAAGTCACCAGTAGATAGCGCTGATGACCCGAAATACAGTGAACAGTACAACAGTACGTTCCATTCATTTATTCACACTATAACAGTTGTTTAACAAGACCTCCAGAACATTATACGACACAACTAAGGCGACTCACAACGCCCGTTACAGCTGATTGCAACATGCCAAAATGAATCGCAGATACCTCACGACAGATATAATCTTTGAGCTTGGCCAATATTGAAGGGGATAAACGATACAAAAGTGATTTCAAATAGTCCCACAACGAGAAATGGACCAGATCGAAGTCGGGTGATCGTGGAGGCATGGGATCTTGCATCTTCGACTTATCACTCTGTCTTCACGTACGGTACTCAAAAGAAATCGTTACACTGGATTGGTTCAGGATCTTTTATTGCAAGTTTGATTTAAATAATTCTGAAGAATCTCTCGCATGTTGGCGCCATCTGTCGGTGACTTTTTCTTTGTCCTGCTAAAAATAATCCAACTTCTTTTTCAGCACTTTCTTGCAAACCACACATCTTTATCATAATTTCGTCTTCCATTTAATGATTTTTTAAAGTTTTTGAGAACATCGGCTCATCCAGTATATATATATATAGTGGAATCTCGATCGATCGTTTTCGGATCCATCGTTTTTCCGTATGTGTCGTTCATTTTATCCAGTCCTAACGATCATATTGCTTTGTTATGTTTCCGCATCTATCGTTTTCCCGCATTTATCGTTCATTTCAATCGGTCCCTTGAAAAACGATAATCGAGATTCCACTGTATATATATATATATATATATATATAATTACTATTATTTCTAATGGCAAGTTCAAAGACGGCTGAACTGAAAGACATAGAGGGAAAATATATAAGAAGATATATAAGAAGATATATACACAGCTAAAATAGTCGGCTGCAGTATGAGAATCGCTTTGATATTTGGGTACCACATACATTAAGGGGAATAAACTTTTTTGACGGTACCTTCACATAAGGTTCTCTACTGGAACGTAACGAAATCATTCATCTTTTAATTCAAATTATGACGAGCGATGAAAGGTTGAATTTTTGCAATAATGTGGAATGGAAGAAGTCGTGGAGAAAGGTAAATTAAATACCAGGAGTATCACCAAACTTCGGTCTTCTTCCATGTAAGGTGTTGTTGTGTATATTGGTGGGATTCAAAGGAACTTTTCTATTTTGATCCTGTTCTGACCAACCGGATGGTTAAATCCACATGCCCAGAAGATAGCGCTACAGCCACATTCGGAAGCAATCGATTACTATATTTTCAAGTGTACTTTTGAGACGATAAACTCAGTTTACGATTGTCCTATTTTAATTCATTATTTTTTCTTTCTAAATGCACTTATTCAAATTAGAATGTCAATATAATTTGTTCACTTCACTTGCTATGTTTTATCTAAATGCCCTTATTTTAAATTAAAATATTAATATATTTTAACCCATCAATATTGACGCGTTGGTCGATTCCCCGACATTTTTTAATTGTTTCCCTGTAACCCCCTCCCTCCCTTTAAACTTGTATTGATAAGATTCCTGCTAAACTGACCTTATGTATTAACTGACCTTATGTATTATTCCTACCCACGTGTGAAATACTAAGATTTTCTCCCGGTTTTCTTTTGAAAGATGAAATCGTTTATTTCGACCGCGGCGCGACTACTGAGTCAGCAGGCTTTTGCACCTGGCATCATACTGTTGTCAAGCACATTATGAGTTCCATATCTGCACAGGACGAAACGTTAAAATAGACAACTGGTTTACATCTGTTCCTGTAGCTAAGACACTTTTAGAGGAGCATAATTTGACAATGGTAGAAACATTAAGAAAAGAAAGATCACACAAGTATTACTACCTTCAAAGCAGACAGAAATTATTTCCTGCGATTTTGTATTTCATAGATGTGACTCTTGTTTGTTAAGTGTCCCCCCCCCCCCCCACAAAAAAAACTGCTTTTTTATTGATTTCTACAATGCATAATGATAATTCTATTCATAACCCAGAAAAAAAAATCCGAAATAATTAATTTCTATAATGAGACAAAGGAGATGTGGTCGTTGTAGATGAAATGAAAGCCTCACATTCCGTATCAAGAAAAAGTAATAGATGGCCACTTTCTATGTTTTTCTCTACTAATGAATATTGTTGGCATAAACTGCCAAATTAAATTTCAAAGAAATACGGGAGATAAGATAACACGTCGTAATATTTTGAAGAAACATGCACCTGAATTAATGAAGGAGCACATAAATAAAAGGAAAAAAACATCAACTTTACCCAATCCTTTACAAAGAAAAATTAATCAATTTTGTGGAGAACCCTCCAAAATATACGATCCCCCAAAGAGGAACGATGTATCTGTTGCATAACAAAACAAAATAGGAAAACAAAGGAAAAATGTCGGAAATTTTGGTCATATATGTGCAAAGAGCATTCATTTAATATATGTGTGAAATGTGCGAAGTGTTCAGAAATTGATTCTGATTAAGATTAGCAAATTAACAATAAAAATAAATACTTTTTGGGTAGTATGTGTTTTGATTATACATGTTATTTTTGATAAGTACATTACGTTTTCTCCTTTCTTTTTCCTTAAATTAAACAAAATGCTATTAACTCTTAACTTTTTAGCAATATATTATTGATTTACTTTTAATTTTTAAATATACAAAACTGTATCGTTGGTATCATCTGTTAGATAACGAAAATTATGTTAATATACATGGAAAACTATTTTTGTATCTATATTTTTCTCGTATTGTTAACAGCGGGGAAATGACCGACACGCGACTACTAACGTTCTGAAAATGGAAGCGACTACACTAGGGTTAACAAACTGTAACCGCCGAGGTTGTTTACGGAGTGATCTCATTTTAGTTAATGAAAACGATATTTATAACATTTAAATGGTTTGTTCTAATCGTTCTAAACATTCAATAGGATTACAAAATTTTTAAATTCACTCGTAGCAATCTTTTAAGTAAGATTTTTTAAATTAATCGGTTTCTGCTAATAAATAACTGATAGATAGAAGGAAAAAAGGTGGTCAACATCGCCAACAAACGTAATCATTGAGTAACGTCCGTATATCACCCGGTCGTCTAGTATTCAACACGTTTTGCGGGCATCAGACCACCCGTTAAAGACCCACAGGACCACAGGAAAATTGGTCTAACTGCACTACCTGGGCCACGCCCTCAAGTGCAGGTTTTCAGAAAATAAGCAGCGGGGAACCATGATTGGACAGAAAGTAGAGAGAGAATAAAAGTGAAAGGAGAGCTCAGGATCTTCGAGTTCAATGCCTTCAGCTGGAATCACCGAAGTGATCCAGCATCGGGCAAGAGAGTAGGAAAGTAATATGAAACTGTAGAAATCTTCCCGGAAATGGGAGAGAAAATGGCTTAGCTACAGTAAAAATATGAAGAGGAGGAAGTTTAAGGATAGCAACACAAAATATTTATTTTGTTTTGAAGTTTTTATTAATTTTTTTTTTGCCTTAGCAAAGCTAAGTATTATTTTTCATTTTTTAAGAGAAGCAAACAAGGGACAAATTAAAAAAGAGAAAGGATGGCTCAGGCCTTTTCCTGTTTTGGGGATCAGCATGATCATAATTTGCAAATTCTAGTAATAAATCATTGTCAATAGACTTGTGAAAATTAAGAGCTAATTTTTTAAGATAATTTCGAATAGCTGGGAGTCCAATCTCCCTATAGATGTCAGCATTTCTAAAGTACCAAGGGGCGTTAACGATTTGCCTAATGGTGCTGCTTTGAGCGGTAGCTAATTTTTTAATGTGCGTTTTTGCACAGTATGACCATGCTGGCCCACCATACGTAATAATAGGTCGAAGGTAGATAATGTCTCTTGATATTTATAGTAAGCAATAATTGCTACTTAAAATTTCCGGTAGGCAATAAATTAAAAGATTGCATTAAATCGAGTATCTAGAAAATGGCACTGCAATGACATCTGGACGCAACTGATAACCATATCTGCTAGTGTACTTCTGAGGCGATAACTTCAGTTTATAAGTGTTCTATTTCATTTCGTAATTTTTTACTAAATGTGCTTATTAGAAATTAGAATGTCAATATAATTTCGTCACTTCACTTGGTATGCTTCATCTAAATGCCCTTATTTAAAATTAGAATGTTATTTATTACATACTTATTATATAATTATATACTTTGGCAAACTCTACTCCACGAGGTTGTGTTGTTGTTTCTAATGCCCCCCTGGACGGAATTAACTCCAGACCAGGTTCATATAGGCTAGCGGGCTCATGTGTATAACGGCAACACAAGGGTCGGTGCTAGATTTAGCCAGATCTCACCTCAATTTTGACAGAGCACCCCCAGGGGCGGCATCGGGGGGGATCGTACACTCCCCAACCCTCTCTGATCTCATACGTGGGAATTTCCGGTATACGGATTTAACTTGTCCATATCCGGCCTAAACAAGGAGGTATTTAACGGCGTTTGTTAGGGTTTGATCCGAGCAAACTCAACACCGAGAGCCGACGAACTACCACTGGGCTACATCGAACACTTGACGAGGTTGTTTAGGGAATGATCTTATTTTATAATGAACACCATCTTTATAGCACTTAAATGATTTATCATAATATTTATGAATAATCATAATATTTATGAATAATATTTATCATAATATTTATGAATAATATTTATGAATCATAATATTATGAATGATTTATCATAATATTTCTGTTGCCAGCAAAACGTGTCTAATAGTCTTCGGAAGTTTAATATACATACGTTACCCGAAGATTACGCTTGTTGGCGATGTTGACCACCTTTTTGTTTTCTCTATCATTTGTTTGTTAGTAGAGTTTGTTAGTAGTCTTCTATTCATATTGTACATTGCGATTAGGAAGGAATGGCATTTTTATAAATGTATATTAAAAAAAAAAAAAAAAAAACTTCTGTTGATATTTACTGTTTATATATTCTGTTGATTTTTCCTTTTGGATCAGCACTCAAACTTACAAATATATTTAAAAAATCATATTTCATATTAATTGTAATTTTAATTATAATTTATTCATTCTCAACGGAGGAACAGCTTGAAATTCTAATGACCCTAATTCAGGAACTTAGAAGAGGAGATTATTTCATTCCTGCAAAAAGCTTTAATATTAAGAAATACGAACTCACTAAGTGTTTCAATATAAACAAATTAATTAGTAAAATTTCCCCTTTCCTAAATGTATTTTGAATATTTTACAAAGAACTCTTTACTAATATAATGGTCCATGTTCAACCTGTTGTGTGAAATTATTGGGTAAATCTCTTGTAGAAGGAGCGAGTTTGAATTAGGAAGCATTTGCCTTGGAGAATTTCTTAAATGTTTACGAGAACTTCCGATATTTATGGGAAAGATGTATACTAATTCCCTGTAAGTAGAAGCGGTCAGTGAATACTTATTAAAAGCAACAGCTACAAAACCTTATTTAAGAAAGTTTAAAACTATTAAAGTATAAATTAATAAATCCTTTCTATAAATTTATTTCGGGATTTTTGGAATAACATAATACGATACCAATAGATTATATACGGAAAATTACATTATCCTTGTGTGGATATTTAAAAAATATTTCAGGTTATTTTATTTTTTTATTTTTAAGTTTTTACAACAACTTTGTTTTAGTTCAAATTAAGATAAATATTCTTATAACGAAATTTAACAATTAATGTGCATAATAAATATTTTAGAAAAATTATCACTCTTTTAATTGATCATTTCCTTAAAACTTCTATAATCAAGAGTTAATATATAATTATCTTCCTTAATTCAATAAAGTAAAAGTTATTCCTGAAGATTGGAAATATCTTACAATAGTGGATGCGATTATCTTTACATAATTTCCTAACATAATTATATTAAAATTATCGTAATTTTCATCTAGTATTTGGATTTTTTCTCTCAACGCTTTTCCCTCGAAACTTGTGCCTCCCTACTTATATTTTGGCACGCCCCTCTTAATTTAATATCCCCAGTCTAGTACTATATTTGTGTAAGTGTGAATAATGGTCTATTTCTCATATACTTCAAGCTTAGATGACAGTTATATACGTTATAGATTCATAAAACGTCACTGGAGTCGGAATAAACAGAACTTTCCACTCCTTGAATCAAATTGTTTTTCGTGATTTGTCATGCGGTTCAAAGTATTTCTATTTCCTTTACATTTTGCCGTTTGTTTAATATCTAATAGTTTTTTTCTGATTTCATATAGTTTTTTTTTACACATTTTAGCTGCTTACGGCATAGCAAAAGTCAATATTTTTCCCCTCTATGACAAATTATTGCAATGGTTGCTCTCTGATTGTATTAGTCTGTTTGGTGAGCAGCAACTTCCAGTTAAGCTATTTTTTTCCTCCTAACATTGTGCACTTTGCCTTTCTTAAATTTTATCAATTAAGCTTTAATACGAACCGAGGTACAGTGGCAATCATTTTCTTAGGTAATC
Organism: Dolomedes plantarius; assembly: GCA_907164885.2. NCBI lineage: Eukaryota > Metazoa > Arthropoda > Arachnida > Araneae > Dolomedidae > Dolomedes > Dolomedes plantarius. Next base: position 82,180,870 of record OU015501.1, on the reverse strand, counting down.
AACAAATCCCTAACTGCATTGCAAAAGGTTTTGCCAAATTGTATGTATATCTTTGGGTTATCCCGTTAAAAAGACTACATATATGAAATGCCTCATTGTATCCAGAGAATTTTGCCCACATTTTTGAGCGTTTCAATGCGATTATACATATTTAAGCGTTTCCATATAATGTGCTTGATTGATGACAGATGTGAAATGGACTTCGGATACGTACTACTCGGTAAAACGTTCGCTGTTTTTCGTGGCATAATTTACAAATCAAACTTATTCGAGGGTTTTTTACCTTACGCGTGAAACCAAGGACTCACCACAATAAGCCATATAAAAAAAATTAATATATCAATCAAAATATAGAAAAAAACAATGTGTAAGACTCTTTACGCTTTATGTACACTTACATAATGTGAATACCTATATTACTCGTGTATATATAGAAAGAGACAAACTTTCTCTGTATCCGCATGGCTATGACTCGATATTTCTTATCACACAATTCCTGTTAAATTTGTACCCTCCATACAATATTCTGGTGTATATCATAATCAAATGAATAGGAAGTATTTACAGTCCGATTGTATGGCATAAAATACAATATATATATATATATATATATATATATATATATATATATATATATATATATACTCTCAAACCTGATTTTGTGCTGTCTTTTTTTGTACGGTATATGAAAATTTCAATCAAATTAGAACGTAATCGACGAAGTTATCAATTAAAAAAAATTAGTAGGTTTAATCGGCCATTCAGTTTTTTTTAGATTTTTTTATATTTCATCACATTACATATGTACTGATACTGATTTGCAAATAAAATGCAGTATTGCGTCAGCCAATTACATTACATATGTATTGAATTATATACAATCGCATTATTTAATTGACGTCCTTCAAGGTGCTTTCATATTCCTGGACCATTAAGATAAGATTCGTTTCAAAGCGTAAATGGAAGGTAAATTTATTATTTTTTCTATTTAGATATAATTTTTTAGGATTTTTATGTTATTTTTAGACATAATCCCTGAAAATGAATAAGGGCAAAAACAAAACGAAGAGAAAGGCAGTTTCCTTAGAAACTAAGATTACTATTTTAAAACGAATAGCAGAAGGTGAAGGATCCACAGCTCTTGGTAAAGAATATTTGGATTAGGCGAATCCACTATAAGAGGCATACAAAAACGTGCAGGTGAAATAAATAAATCTAGTAATTGTGCCACAAACGAAAGCGCTAAACGAGCATCGTATTAAAAAACATTTTAACAGGGAAAACAGAAAATGCGCTCATATTGTGGATTCAAGAATTAACTCAAAAACGAATCCCCATTGACGGATAATTAATTAAAGAGAAAGCTATACGGTTTTATAACCAGCTGAAGGATGTAGAGCCATCTAGTTCATCGTCTCACATTGGAAGCCCGAAATTTTCTGCAAGCAATTGCTGGTTAGTCTGGTTTTTACAACGACACGCACTTCACATTCTGAAGATAAAGAGCGAAGCTGCATCCGCTAATGAAACAGCCGCTAAAAATTATACTAAAGTGTTATCAAAAATTATTGAAGATGATGGATATTGCCCGGATCAAGTATTTAATTCCTAGTTATTCCGTAAGGTTTTGAGTTATTTTCTACGTTAGAATTATTTTATGCGGTCCCTACTCACCGCTTAAAAAATACTTTTTAAATGTGATGCGAAAAATATTTTTTATAACTACTCGTGAAGTTTTGTGCGATTTTTTATGCGTTTTCTTTTGTGCGGTCCTTATCCACCGCACAAAAACAGGTTTGAGTGCATATATATATATATATATATATATATATATATATATATATATATATATATATATATATATATATATTACCGAAATACGGATAAAGTAGAAGGCATCGCAACATCTCTCTGACAAATCTACACTTTTTTGACATGATCATCACATTTTTCATAGCTTTCCTTTAAGAAGATGCGGCAGTGTACGTTATTATTAATTAAAACTTTAAAAATATCAGATCTTTCTCAAAAAATAAAGTATTTATATTTTTCAACAATAATTTAAAGTATAATATTTTTAAAAAAATCACATCTCATTTTAAATGTAATTTTAATCATAATTTCTTCATTATCAACGGCGTAACCGCGTGAAATGCTAATGACTCAAATTCAGAAACTTAGCAGGGGAGATTTTCTCGTTCCTGCAAAAAGTTTTAGTATTAAAAAAAAATAGGAACTCGCTAAATTTTCAATATAAGCAATTTAAATAGTAAAATTCCACCTTTACTAAATGCATTTTGAAAGTTCCATGTTCTATCTGTTGTGTTAAATTGTTGGGTAAATCTCTTGTAGAAGTAGCGTGTTTAAATTTGGAACCGTTTGCCTTAGAGAATTTCTTAAATGTTTACGAAAACTTCAGATATTCATGGAAAAGCTTCATGCTAATTCCCTGTAAGTAAGAGCGGTCAGCTAATACTTATTCGAAGCAGCAACTACAAAACATTATTTAAGAAAGTTTAAAACTATTAAAGTATGAATTAATAAATCTTTTCTATAAATTTATTTTCGGATTTTTGGCATAAGATAATATGATCCCTATAGATGATATACGAAAAATTACAGAATCCTTCTGTGGATATTTTAAAAATATTTCAGGTTATTTAAGATATTTATTTTTAAGTTTTTACATTAACTTTGTTTTAGTTCAAATTAAGATAAATATTCTTATAAGGAAATTTAACAATAAATGTTTATAATAAATATTTTAGATAAATTATCACTATTTAATTGATTTTTTCCTTAAATTTTCTATAATCAAGATTTAATATACATTGTGTTTCAAAAAGAATCATCAGATTTGAAATGAGTATATTATGAAAAATATTGAACATAGAAATATAAAATTAATTTATTTTACATTACTAATCAAAGTTTTTTAACAAACCAAATTAATGGTGCTCAATATGCCCACCTTTTGATTCACGACATATGCCTGTACGGTAGGCGAATTCGTCTCAAACTTTTGCGAGCATGTCTGCATACACTGCTTCCACGGCTGTTATGCGAACACAGACAACCCGTGTCTTGAAATTGTTTATACCATCGCCTAATGCTCTGAGAGGTAGGAACTTTAATAGACCATTTTATAGAGGTAGGAACTTTAATAAAGGAACTTTAATAGAGGTAGGAACTTTAATAGACCATTCCATAGAGGTAGGATCTGGGTTTTGTCCACAAAATTCACGCTGAACAGTTGTTACGGATTCACATTTTGCAAAGCGTAAAACACAAAATGATTTGTGTTGTGCAGTCACCATCTTTACAAACACTGAAGAAGCGAAGGAAGAGCGTTAGCGCTACTTGTCGGCAACTGCGTAAAACCCGAGATTTCCCTCTTTCTGCCTATACATTACTCGATGAAAACGGATTAAAAGATGAATAGTTATGATTTTTCTTAAATCGGATGATTCTTTTTGAAACACCCTGTATATTTATCTTCCTTGATTCAATAAAGTTAAAGCTTTTCCTGAAGTTTGGAAATATCTTCCAATAGTGGATGCGATTACCTTTGCATAATTTCCGAAACCGGTGCCTCCGTTCTAATCTTGTGGCACGCTCCTCGTAGTTTAATATCCCCACACTAGTACTATATTTGTGTAAGTGTAAATAATGGTCTATATATCACATACTTTAAGCTTAGATGACAGTTATATACGTTATAGGTTTATACAACGTCACTGGACTCGGAATAAACATAACTTTCCACTCCTTGAATCAAATGGTTTTTCGTGATTTGTCATGCGGTTCAAAGTATTTCTATTTCTTTTACATTTCGAAGTTTATTTAATTTCTAATAGCTTTTTCAGATTTCTTGATGTTAAAAACAATTTCGAACAATTTCCGCGTTTAGTTTATTATGCGGCCATATTACGAGGAAATCATAAACGAACCTCTCGTAGTGAAACACTACGAGGACTCACGTTTTAATTTTTCCGAGTTCATTTTCATCCGAATTAGTACTAATTAAAGGGTCCTGGTGGTTTATCCATTTTTTCCATCCTTTTAAATAATTCCTTCCCAATACTGAGCTGTGCCATGGCAAGTTACTTTTGTATTGAAGACAACGATGTGTATTTCAAGTGTTACGAAATCGACACAAGAACAGCTATGTGATTGGCTCGAACTGCTTAGAGGGTGGTCCCTTGTAGTTTAGAAAAAATGATATTTCCTTGCCAATAAAACTTTTATTTAAAATTTTTAAATTCCCTCACATTCAAAAATTTTCTTTTTCAGTTGATACCATAGGCGTAGCGTCGGGGGTCACGTGCAACCCCCCCCCCATCTTAACTTGAAATAAATTAAAACGTTAATAGAAGTTCAGTTAAAATCGGAAAATTGTACAAAACTTTTAAGAAAGTTGGTTTTTTCCCGCTTTTTTCTAACTGTGAAACTGAAAATTCTTATTATATCTCTAGATTTAACATAGTTTTTAACAATGGTATGATCCATAACAAAATTTCGATGCTATATTTTTTTCTCACTTTACTTATATTATATTTATTTTTCTCATAGTATAACTTTTGAATACTACTCAAACATCATTTCTATTGTTAATCAATTTCATAAAAATCATAATATTTCATATTTTACGGACCATCTGGCAGTCAAAGCGCTGAGGAGGGCCGTAACTAAATTCAATTCGTGCCCCCCCCTCAAAAAAAAAAAAAAATGTTAGAAGCCCGCTACGCCTATGCTTCATACCCACTTTTGATTAAAAGTAAAATACCAATTTTTAATGTAGTTTCCAGTGCATTCCTATACAAAAATGCGCCTTTAAAATTGGAGGTGTGTCCAAAATTTATTTCAATGAAAATGATGAGATTCATGTCATGGTCTGGTTAAATTATCCACTACCCTTGAGCAATAAATTTTGAATTAAATTATATATACGGCACAGTATGTTTTTTTTCTATAACTCACTGGTTTACGGGTAAATCAAAACGTGAGGGAGATTTTGTTTGCACTAATTTATTAAGTGTTTTATAAGTTTTAAGAAATGTTTATTGTTAACGTAATGGTTATTATTTTTAAAGATTGCAAAACCTGCATAGTGAGACAGAATTTTTACGAAAAGTTTGCTTACTCATCACAGCATTTTTAAATTTTCATGGAAATAAAAGTTTTAAATATTAAATCAAATCCGCATTTGTTAAAGAAAGTTCACGAATGGAAAGAGAAAGTGATGCAAAATTTTCAATATCAAATGTGAAAATCAGGACGAATTGAAATCATTTTATCCCCTTCCTTATGGACTTTCTCGCAGCTGCGCGAAGTAACTAAAATAGGTATCTTTCAGAATGCCTATATAAAACCCTTAGCAGGTTCGAATTTTGTCTGTCTGTTTTTTAATTCCGATATTTTATAAAATTTCCATACTTACGTCTTATAATGAGGCGGCCAAAAAGTTCGTTCAGTTTTTAACTGACAAACTTTCATTTTCATCAATAACTTTATGGAACAACATGATCACCGTTTTGTCTCACTACCATCTTTTCAGCAATTTCATAATTATATCCTTCCTAAATATTTTATCTTTTGGGGCAAAGAAATGTTCCATTTATATTTTGTAGTCTTCCAGTTAATTCAAGCTTTTCCCATTAAGAGAGTTTTGTAAAGACCGAAAAAAATGGAAATCCAAAAGTGCAATGTCAGGCGAAGCAGAGCTTTCAAACCAAGATTTAACATTTTCCCCTGATCATAAAAGAGATCTTTTAATTTGCCTACCGGAAATTTTAACTTGCAATTTTTTCTTACTACAAATAACAAGCGACATTGAAGTCTGTGTGAGTGGTCTGATGTCAGCAAACCGTATGGAATACTCAACGCGCGTCTAATATACATTGTTCTAAGATAAGGTTTGCTGGCGATGTTGACCACTTTTTCCTCTCTCTCTTTGTATTTTTTCTAAGTTAGCAGAGTCCAATTGATCTAAAAATCCTTCTTAAAAGATTCATGCTACAAGTGGATTTAAATATTTGGCAATCGTGTTGAAAGTTTAGATCTTTTATAAAAAATTATTTAAATTCTATAAAAATGGTTTTCATTAAAAAAAAATAAGATCACTCCCTAAACAACCTCTTCAAGGGCTAGATGTAGCCTAGTGGTAGCTCGTCGGCTTTTGGTGTTGAGGGTGCTCGGATTCAATCCCAACAAGCTCCGTTAAATACCTCCGTGTCTAGGCCTGATATGGACACGTTAAACCCGTAGACAGGAAATTCCTTCTGTGAGGTCAGAGAAGGTTGAACAGGGTACGATCGCCCAGATGTCGCCCCTTGGGGTTGCTTGATCACAACTGAGGTGGCACCTGGCTATATTGGACTCCTCCTCTCGTGGTGCCTTTATACACATCAGAACGCTAGTCTATTTGGACCTGGTCTGGAATGAATTCAGGCCAGGGGACATTAGAAACAACAACACAACCTCGTAAAGTACAGTTTGCCAAAGTATATAATTATACATTCAAACCCCGTTATTGCAAACCTGGTATATAACGAACAAAAATTTTGGTGCCGTCGTTTTCCTATTGTATTTAATGCTAATTTATCCTTTTATAGCGAACCTTCGAAATCTTAAGAATCGGCTATAACGAACATTTTTTTCAATCGACAACTGAACTTTTTTTAATTTTTAAACTTTTTAAGAATGTTGAAGATACAACGAATGTTGAAGAAGCAAAGAATGGTGAAGATGAAGATGATGAAGATTTACCTATCACGATGTGGATAGAAACGCACAAAATTTCATCATTCTCAGATTGTGGAGTGCAATTGTTCGAAATACACTGAAGTGCCACTGAATTAGGGATACCTACCTAGTAACGAGTTGGGCCTCCTCTGGCCTTGATAATGGCTGCCACACGACGAGGCATAGATTCAACAAGTTTCTGGAAACGTTCCACGGGAATGGCTTGCCAAATATTGGCTAAAGCTGTCCATAATTCAGTAAGGTTTTTTGGTGCTGTGTGATGGCCTTTCACGGCTTGTTCCAAAAAATCTCAAAGATGCTCAATAGGAATTAAGTCTGGGCTTCTAGGTGGCCAATTCATGACAGAGAAGTCAGAGGAATGCTCATCCAACCAGCCAGTAGCCAACCGGGACTTGTGAGAGGTACAGTTGTCTTGCTGGAAAACTCCATTACCGTGCGGATAACAGAACAGCATAAACGGATGAAGGTGATCACCCAGCAACTCTACGTACCGAATTGCATTGCGGGAGGTTGGAACACGCACCAAAGATCCCAAACTGTGCCACGAAGAAATACCCCAGACCATGATTGAGCCACCATGCCCTTGTACAGTTCCTGCCAGGCATGCAGGATCCATGTATATAGCAATGGTACTCTCGTAGGTCGACGGCTCCTGAAACCCATACGGTGAAGCGAGCGCTGCACAGTCCGTCAGTCCGTTTACTGACTGTACGACTGGCACCGTCATTAAACTGGGTGGTAATTTGAGCTAATGTTTGGCTTCGCTGGCTACGTACAATACGCCTGAGCCGTCTCTCACCACGCACTGTCAAGGCTAATTGTCCTTCGCAGTTTGCCCGATCGCTAGTTTTTTTTTCCACCATCCATGTATTCTTGGTATACTCTTGACACTGTCGACCTTGAAAATCCTAGCTGTCTGACGATTTCGGAAATTGAATGGCCCATGCGTCGCGCACCTACGATTTGTCCGCGATCGAAGGCGTCTAAATTAGGCAGTTTACCCATACTGGCAATTCCAACAACTAAATCAGAACACCCACAGTACGCGCTATATATGCAGTTACCACAGCGCCCTCACTTGCGCATACATGATGCGCAGCGCTACACAATTTGCATAGGCTTTGCTATCCCTAATTCAGTGGCACTTCAGTGTATATATATATATATAACGCACATGATAATAAAAAAGGCAGATAAAGAAATATATTTCGGTACAGATAATTTTAGATTTAAGTAAAAATTGCGGAGGGAAGACAAAATAGAAATTTAGAAGATAAATATTGAAATTTCATACATAAAATAGGAACCGTGGAAACAGTTTACAACTCGAAACTTGCATTGCATGTCGATCAATGGTCGATCCAAAATTTGCACGTATGTTGTGGCCGATGTGAAGGACCCACTGAACGGGTAAAATTTCTCGAATATGGAAATAGATACTCCATTCTCTTACGTCTTATCCAGATCCCAAATTTTCATCATAATTGGTATAAAATGAGCTTAAAACTTAAGTTATAAAGTCAAGCACGAATAACGATGGGAATGGAACTGGACCTTATTTTTGGCTCTATAGTGACATTTTCCAGTCAAGCGGCCGAGTTCCAGTTATTATATGTAAGTATCAAAATTTCTTATTTCTATAAAATATAACAATGTATAATTTGTTCACTTTAATTACCGGAAATACAGTACTGAACATTTCAAATCATGCAAGAAAGTATGTTTATCTTAAAAGTGAGAATTCAGATCTTTATGAATGCAACATACTGGCCCTCGACTTGGGGCATAACATAGCAACTAAAGATCTATAAAAATCCAGCAGATGGATTTAATAGTTTTAGAAACGCTAAGAAAAAGTATACACGAGTCTTTTACAAAATGAGCTACAAAGTTTGAAGTGCTATTAGAAAAGAAATTCCAGCAACCCCAGAATAAACTTTTCTATTCATAAAATTCCTACTATTCAATTAATTTATTTCATTGTTTGTCCATTAAATTGAGAAAGTTAACATTCTTGGGGATTAACTACATGATTTAGTATATGAGATCTTAGAGCTTAGTCTTTTTTATTTACCGGGTGGTCATAAAGAAACTTTGCCAATATATGGACCTCTAGCGACCGTTCCGTTCAACCTATCGAGATGAGATTTTAGATATAGTTATTCAGAGGTATGAGCTCGGGATTCTGAGCAAGGCAACATAGTGACGCTCACGGTTACGGTTATAATTATAGAAACTAGAAATTTTCAAAAGGCAACGCCCACTTTTGCACGTCGCAAAATGCTCAGCGCATGCGAAAACCCTAAAAAGCGTGGGGACGGTATGTGTATCACAAAGAACGGAAGCGTTATGCACGCACAAAAAACAGCTCTGCGAACGGCCAACAAAGACACGATCGGGGCTCACGGAGGAAATTTGCATATGACAAAGGCTAGAAACCAATGAAAGAACGCCGTTAGCCAGATATTCAGCGTAGAAAATCAATAAAAAGCTCTCTGATCGTGTTTTTGTTAGCCATTCGCAGAGCTGTTTCTTTGTGCGTGCATAACGCGTCCGTTTTTTATGATACACGTACCGTTCCAACGCTTTTTAGGATTTTCGCATGCGCTGAGTATTTTGCGACGGGAAAATGTGGGCGTTGCTATTTGAAAATGTCGAGTTTCTATACATATATCCGTAACCGTGAGCGTCACTGTGTTGCCGTTCTCAGAATCCCGAGCTCATACCACTGAATAACTATATCTGAAATCTCATCTCGATTAGTTGAACGAAACAGCCGCTAGAGGTCCATATATCGGCAAAGTTTCTTTATGACAACCCTGTACTTCAATTTCTCCTTACACAACAAAGAAGAGAACTAAATGGAGAATGAAATAGAAAAATCTAAATTTAGTCCCTCACTATCATTATAGGCTTGCCTGAGCTAATCAAATTTACTTTTATTAGCTCTTCAAATTAATCATACAGTTTGTTCAATACCCGAATGTATTGGAAACTAACTAAAGAACGTAGAGGCCGTGAATTCTAAATGAATGACTGAACGAGATTCTAAAAATTCATAATCTCTCCCAAATTCATAAATATCCAGAAAATTCAGATTTATTATTAGATTCGTGAACATGCATCGAAAGCAAAATCATGCGATGCGTATTCAAAAATATAGAGCAATGTCATGAATTTATCACTTTTTTTCCTTTCTAATCGCTGGGATATACCCTGCGATATGTTTTAATAAATGGGTGTGCTTAATATCCTCAAGGCACAATTTTTAATATGATTGTTTTATATAAATCATGAAAGTAAAGAAAAATTCTGGTAAGTTATTTTTATGAATAATTTTTCTCTTATTTCAAGGCATATCTATTTTTTTTTAATGTGTATAGTAATGTGAATGGTTTTTCACGAAAATAAAACACATGCTATAGCAGATTTATTATCTATGACATATTGTGGCCATAAAATCAGATAAAAAATATCCGAAAGTTTGTTGGAGTATTGGAATTCATATTAGATTTTTACAACTGAATACATTTCAGCTATTTCCTTAAAACCTATTATCTTTGAGGATTTGCTATGTAACTGATAAGAGTGGTGATAACATAACAGAAAAGTAAAAATATTTTAATTTATATTACCATTAAGGCCATATTATTAAAACTGGATATTAATTATTAATTATTAGCCACGCCCATTAAGATGTTTTTATTCAGCCCTAATCTTTTAAGTGACACACGGGTTAGTATGTAAAAAATTCTGTTCTCTCTCCCGAAGACAAAACAAACTTGTCTCACAAAACTTCAGCGTTATACCTTGACCAGTAAATAAGTGAAACTTTAATTCCATTTTATAATTTAAATCGTATATTTAGGTTATATAAGTAGAGATATTATTATGACAGTGTGCATTAGTGCCGATTCGACTCACTTTATGATGAGATGTACAACAATATTCATTTATTTAAACTTAAGTGCATTTTAGATTATGACATTCTAAATATTTTCATTAAAAAATGAAGCACAATACATATTATGAACGATATGTATTGAAAAAAGATGCTAATTCTTGATGTACCGGGGTGTATCTCAAAAAGTATTTTGTGGCATTGTCTAAATTTAGCATTCGCTAAATACTGTAACGCTAAATTGTTTTGATTATCACGCCAATGTTCGAGCTTAAAAGGTTTAGATACACTAAATATTTCGCAAATTAAAGAGGGTTCTTATCACGGAAAGTTCAAAAATAAATTAAATATTTATTTAAACAATCATTCCTTTATTTTTTATAAAATTTTACAAAAAATGAAGAAAATTAAATATTACTTTCTATACATCTAACAGAGAAATGATAAAAAAATATTGTAAAATTTAGAATTCCAAACATTGAATTAAACTTTCTACAGATTTCTTTTACTAACAAATTGCATATGGGAGACGTCCTACTTGCGTAAAAACTTTACCAATAATTTGAATTAGGGTGGAGTTTTTTTTTCTGAAAGTTATTTTACTTCTATATAATGTACTGGAGTGTACTACAACAATTATGGGAATTATTTCTCAAGAATGTTAATTTTTTTCATATTCCATAAAATCCTCCAAAAGAAGTATAATAGTTTGAGTCGTAAATTCGATTTCCGATAAACTTTAAACAGAATTCGTCGCATGACACATAAGTGCGCATCAGAAAAAAGGACAAAATTTATTGCATAAAAAGTGAACAAAAAATATTTCCTTTTAAAACAAAGTCATTCAAGTCATCTTTAATAAAAGACAAATTTTGAAGCAGTAGACTTGTTTGCTCAAGCTATGACCATGCTTCACTAATCAATATAACATTAGAATCTATAAATATCTATGGATAGCCTTTCAATCTTATAAACTAGTGTTTAGTAATTTGATCTTAATAATACGTTTTCCACTGATAACTCTCAGGCTGCTCCTGCTACAATTGATGGAAGATACCCGTCTACAGACAGGCTACATATCTACACAGGGATCTGTTATGGATCCGCTAGGGAACCGCTACGCTATTAAAATCGCTGGTGTTTACTCAAAACAATTTTGCCTTAGTAGACCTGTTGGTGTATTTAGAAATAAATTTGATGGTGAGACGGCAGTTGTGTTCTTGGCTCTGGAGGAAATCGAAAAGAGAGTGTAATAAAATGCCATCATCTTTATTGACTTCCAGGCTATAATCGGTGATCTGTCTCCTAAAGCCCTCAGTGGATCAAAGTCCATCTGCGACTACCAGAGTGCTCATCACTGTTATCTGAAAAGGAAATATAGCATTGCTCTACAATGGTTCCCCAGCCACTGTGGCCTCTCTGGAAACGACACAGCGAATAGACTGACTAAGGCTAGAGCAGAGTTACTTCTACCACGTTCGCCAATTTACTATCTTACTGTGAAGATACATATTAAATTTAACATCGAATCATGCCAACAAGGCCTCTATGGTGAGTCAACCGATCAAAAGACCTGGGGCTCCTTATTGAGGTCTTCTGTTATCCCTAGCCAACCCAGAGCTGTGGGCTTGGCGAACTTTCGACTCAAAACAGACCACGATTATTCAAAGGGCAAACTTTACCGTTTTAATCTGGTGGACTTTCCATTTTGCCCACAATATGGCGTCAACGATATGACTGGTGACCCACCTCCACAGTTGCCCAGAACTCAAAGACGTAGGCTTAAGTTCAAGCCTAGGCTCTTGGGCTTTCTCTCAGTTCCAGTGGAGCTTTGTACTCCGGATGTCTACAAATTCTGTTCCCGCATTACATTTTTTTATATAAAATTGAACAATGTTTACGGTCTAAATAGGCACAAACACTTTAACCAAAGGAAATGCTTTCTACGAATTTTTAAGTTTAGCAAATTTCATAATCTTACAATTTTGACAAAGATCTGATATTTATAAAAAATATTGATAGTAGTGTACAATGTTGCAACTTATTAAGGAAAGTCTGAGAAAAGTCCGCATTACGTATGATATTGTCAAAAAAATGTAGATTCGTCAGAGGGATTTTGAGCTACTGTTAACTTTAATTCATATTCAGATAAATGTAAATATTCATTCTTAAAAATATTGAGAATAATTTTTTTTATTGCAGTCCTTTCTGATCTTAGGTTTTTTTTTTCTTGAAAAATAATATGTTAAAATGTAATCGTACTTTACAGAAAAAAGTGAAAAACTTCATAATTTTCCCTCTAAGTAATAGGAAAATTTTTGATACTTGAAACTTTCAATAGTCAGGCATGTTTTCTCGTCAGAAAAATTTGTAAAAGTTTCCTTTTAAAATATTTCAACATTATCCACTTCCAAATACAACATTTAAAAAGAACTTTATTTGCAGTATAAAAAAGTAGATTTCCAGTATATAATCTAACATATACATGATTCCAAAAAATTTCTACCTAAACACATTCTTTGTTTACACAAATAAACTCATGTCCATAAATTAAGGATAATGCCAGCTCCGGCATATAAAGGTTCAGAAACAAAACAAACGTGACTTATTCATAACGCCCATTTATTAAACAAAAGATAAAGAACAAAAAAGATTGTGTATATATGATACCATTCATAAAAACTACGATTTTTGCTCCCTGGAGCAATTGTAAAAAATATCTCCTTTACAAAAACTTAATATTACATAGTTGGTATGATGGGTAATACATTGTATGTCTCCCATGCTATGAAATACAGTCCGTACAACGCCTAGGGATGCTGAGTTTAAAATTAGCGAGCTGATATTGGGGAAGATTACTCCACGCAGCAAGCGATGCTCTCCCAAGTTCCGGTACACATGTAGAAGGTGGTTGACGGGCTTCAACTCGGTGGTGGTCGTCGGCCAAGCATGTCCTACATATGCTCTATCGGATTCAAGTCAGGTGAGAATGCTGGCCATTGCATAAGGGTGATATCCTAAGATAGAAGGCATTCGTTTACGATGTTTGCTCGGTGAGGACGAGCGTTGTCATACATAAACACAAATTCTACGTCCATGGCACCCCTCAACAAACGTACATGTTGTTCCAGAATGGTGTCCCGATAAATGTGGCCGTTCATGGTTCCGATTTGAATATGCATATCTGTTCTGGAGCCCAGTATAATTCCACCCCAAACGAGCAATCCTGCACCACAGTAACGATGTCGTTCAATGAGACTTTGTCCGTCGTTTTGGTGGTAAAGGGTACCTGGCGTTCTCCATATGAAAGTCCTCCGTGAATCAGACTGCAAGTTAAATCTGGACTAGTCGGAAAACATCACACAAGCCCACTGTGACGATGTCCACATTGCATGTTCCCTACTTCAAGCTAATCGCTGTCGACAGTGAGTTGCCGTGAGCGGAACACATCTGACAGGCCTGCGAGCATATAGACTAAAAATTCCCAAACGTCTGTACGCGATTTGCCTCGATACTGTGGTACCCGTGGCAGCAGATAGCTGACGAGACAGGTGCTGTGCTCCGTCTGCTTCTTTTGGCATTTACTGCAAAATACCGGTCTTCATTCGTCGTTCTAACTCGGGGGCGATCTGTTCTGTAACATCTACTGACATTTCCATCATCTTGGGATCGTTGCCAAAGCCTAGAGATGACACTTTGGGCAATTCCAAGTTCCTAGGATACTTTCATCTGAGTACGCCTACATTCCAGGTGGCCGATAATTCTGCCCTGTAAAAAATCCATCCACATGCGCCCTCTGTGTCATAACTATTCGGTTATGGCACGGACCAGCTTACAGAATGCTTGTGAACAATTTTACTTCTTTGCCACCATTACTTACATATCCCTCTCTTACACTCTCGTCATTGTGACGTAATATAGGCGTCATCTGGTGGCTTCCTGTAATTTGTATATTATTCTTGAAGATATTTGTGATAATTCTACAGGTGAAATTTTTACTTTAGAGCTCGATTTCCATGTGATTCTGAATTATCCTTAATTTATGGACATAAGTGTATTTAAGAATATATTCAGAGACTTAAGTTAATTTAATTTCAATCCAAAAATATATTGGCCATAAAACAGGGGAAAATATTTGGATATGATACTTTTTAAAGTCTAAAGAACACAACCAATTTTTAAACTAAAATCATAATCTCGTTTAAAAAATGGAAAATTCTGTGTTTTTAAAGGTATATAAGACATGGTCCCTTAATAGCATTTCTC